>ALYI01003398.1:0-102956 GCA_001969225.1 Ceriporiopsis andreanae CBS 279.92
GAGTTCCTCGAATACCGACAGGACGGTAGCGACCATCAGCCGGCATGCCGACACCAGTCTGTAGTCTATTCTATTCTGTGAGGCCTCATAGATGCCTACGGAAAGGCATCCACTGGTTGCGAGGAATAGCCGATGTGGGCTACAGAATAGAAATTCGGCCGTCACGAAAGCCTGGGCCGGTCGTCCGGGCCGGGAAACCCGCTAGACCAAGAGGAGGCGTTCAACTTAGCGCCTGGCGCTACCAGCTTTTCTCGCCCGGTCATGTTCGGTTCTTGTCACCGTCTGTAAATCAACACTAACTCACCGATATTCGAGAGGAAATGGCGAGCACTACGCAAGGCACCCCTTGAGTGTCAGAAGACGAGAAGGACAGACGTCTTCGCATGATGCAACTCTCCCTTGTTTGGAACTTTGGACTCACACCCATCCCGGAATCGTTCGAGGGGCTTCCCACATAAGCTGGTGGCACCGGGATACTCTAGCTCTCTCTCCAGCGGCCTGTATCCATGCCAGCCCACTACTTGTCTCACCTGCTCGTTCTTCTTTTCTTTGCTAGGACCGCCCTGAGCGCGGTCACAGCTCAACCGCCGTGGCGCCAGACACAGCAGCTGAGTCTACCAGACGATCTGACTCGCCACTGCGAGTTCGTGGTGGACGGATACAAGTACAATATCTGTCATATCGTGCAGCGCAATGATGCTATCTGGACCTTTGAGGAGAGGCGGTCGACGCCACCCAGTTTCACGACTCACCAATACCGCATCGCGTTTCGCAAACCCCTCCCGAAGAACGAAGGCCTCGCAGACGACGAACAGGTGATTGATCGTTTCGATAATATCTTAGGACCATGTCTAATACTTTGTAGTGCCCAGATGGAACGTGGGTCTGTCTCACCAGTAAGCCAGACAGTCTCATTCAGATACCTGAGGCCGATAAGCACTTTGCAGCGTTCAACGAGCGAAGCGGCCCACGACAGGTCATCGGAACGATTCCAGTGGCAGGCTCTTTGTACGGCGAATATGCGCGCCGCTTCGTTCAAAGCGGGACCTACGTGCCTGGTTTGAACGTAACAGCGTCGAGGCGAGCCTCTGACTGGGACGGGCACGAGGACGGCAGTGAGTGCATGCAATCGGGGCATCTTTGAGCTTAACGTTTGACTGTGTTTCGCTAGCTCTGTTGACATTGTCGATGAATGGAGGCTACTATGTTGATAGGCCTCACTATCTTCGGATCTTGTTCCACTGCCATCCTGGAGAGACGGAGGTAGCCGGTCTAATGCCCCATCTCAGACATATTGTCTAATCTCGCCCGCCTTCGCAGACAGTCGTAGACCATGTTGAAAGCCTCTGGGAGGGCATCCATATGCTGAAATATACCGGTCGACACGCGTGCCCCCTCAACTCGTCGGGCGAGCCAGACCTCACTAACCCTGGGGAGGGCGGCCACCTTTTCTGGATCATCCTTCTGTCCGCCAGGTAAGCCCTCCTCATACTGCGCTCAAACTCGCCCTGACAGTGCTACCAGCTGCGCAGTCGCGTTCGTGGCGTTCTGTGTGCGCGCACCGCGGCACCGTTTGCGCAAGCGGCTGCATGCCTTCCTCGTCACGCACCCGTCCCTCGTGCGTTTTCACCTGGCAGAGAGCGCGTGGATGCGCTGGGTGTATGATGACACGACCCAGATTCCGGACCACGATACGGTCATTCCTGACCAACGCACGCCGCGCAAGCTCTCTCTAGGATTCGGCGCGTCGATGCCTAGCTACGGCACGACGAAGTAAGCTTGAGAACGGTGGCGATCCCGCGCAGAAGCAAGTTCATGTCGTAGATAGCAACTGGCGCGGTTCTGCGCGCGGCGAAACATTGGTACCGGGAACATGAGCAGCAGACTGTGGGTAATCTTCATAGCTGCTGTGGTGACCCGGCGGGACATTTGCACTCTTTAGGTTAGGTGCTCACACCATGCGCCAGTACACCACACGTCTCCCAGGTGGTGCGGAGCCTTATCGCTTATCAATGTATTCATGGAAAAGTGACCATGTTTACAAACAACAAACAAACGCATGATCGTGTTCGAGCATCGTGGTCTGGACTGCTCCTTGCTGCTCTTCGACGCCTGTTCGCTTTTGCGGATCAGAGGCCAACGATACTCTTCGGTACAACCTATCCATTACTTGACGACCTCAGTATCGCATGTCGTTCGACGACATGCCACAACTCTGTGAACGAGATCAATAGTGGAGGGCACGGAGGGGACATGACTGAGGCTGGGGAGTACCAGTATCTCGACAGTCGCCATATAGCGTGCTTGGTGTGTATGGAGAGCTATAGTGTTGAATACGTGCAGGAATGAAACGACAATTCTACAGACCTTGCCGATAGCCAGACGCTGCCTAAAAAGACTGTCAGCGACTTCGTCGGGAAAGGCGAGTATTAGCTGGGCCTGCCAAACACCGCCACAGAGAGGATAGAGGGTCACCCCAACCCGTCGGGTGATGCCCATCAAGTGACCAGTTGTAAAATTCGGGATTTATGTACGCCAGCGACGGGTATCAATCTTGTTATTTCTCCGAAATATGCTGCTATTGTCAGTTATCCTTTTCGTGGACATGCGGGGCGAGCACTGCGTCGAGAAGCCTGAGCAGCTGGCACTCGTGTTTGATTGCCATCCAAGCACCACGGAGGTTTGCACCGTCCTGAGCGCAGCGAACGACCATGACATCGAGTTGTTGTTGTGTCGGTCGCGTCGGGCGCCGTTTATATGCTTCTTGTCGACATAGACCGGTCTCATGTACTCCGTCTTTCCGCAGATGACCACTGTTTTTATTGCGTACTTCGTGCGCGCCCCGTCACACCGCATACGAGGACGATTGTACGCTCTCATTGCGCCTCATCCGTCACTGTCGGCCCTAGGACGCTCGCGACACAGAGACGGATATCGCGGAAGCGGTCTCTGCCACTGTGCGCATCGGCGACCAAACAACCAGCTACGGGGCGGCGCGGTAAGGCCTGTGCTCCACAGCCGTTCTGTCTATACCTTGTAATTTATTGATGTAAACATACAGTACAACACATTCAAATCACTACGCACATTAATTTTGTGGCAAGGCATGCTCGATGAAGCGAAAACCGAACTTGAACCCCACAAGTTCGGATTGAGTGATGAATGGCACAACTGCCAGAGTCGTCGGTTGATCGGCGGGCCCGATCTCAGATCTCAGGAGCGGGCGGTACCGTAGTACTAGTGGCGTCGATCTCTTGGGAGCCATAGCCCGCTATAATACTGGCTATACTATGTGTGATCACCACTTTATAAAATGAACAGTGTTTATAATCACCGGTTTTCGTTCTACCCCGATGCCCTTTGGCCTCGCATTTATTTTTCATTGAGCATAGATATCTATACGGTGGCCTCTATGCTTTTTTCACGAATTTAGAGGGAGGACGACTGATACAGGAGGAGAGACTGTCGTCCTGGAGGACTGAATTCGGGCGCGAACCGTCTTGATGCGCAGATCGTCAGAGATCTTGGACTCGCACCGAAGCCGGATTCTTTTCTCGTCAAGACAATGATATGAAGTGACATCTCCATGCATATCTGAGGTTGGACGGGGCTGGCATTGCTCAAGACACAGTGAGAAGTGGTGAAGGAGCAAAAAGGCGTGACAACGCTCTCTCTCCGCTCTCGGCATTGGACGGCAGAGCTGTGGGCAGCGCGCTAAGTCGCGCTTCTCGTGCCTGCTTTGAGCGTCGGAGCGCCAAATTTGATTCGGCATGGCACGGCTTTCCTTCTGCGGTGTGTGACCCGCTGTGACCGAGTTTATAAACACTCGTCGCACTCGAGTCGTCTCACCGGAACGTCCCCGACACTCTTTCCTCTGGGCGTAAAAATCCGCGAAAAATGGAATGTGAGAGATCAGACTTTGCGCCATGTATCCCGAACATTACTGATCTATATTTGCTCCGTGTTGTTCAGCGGCAGGACGAGAACCTCAAAGTGTTATAAAGTGACCATCAACCATAGTATCGTTCTGACCTGTATTCTGCGCCAGGCCTACGGGGGCAGTATATGTGGAGCAGAGGAGCCATCGAGGCGCGCCCAAATATTGTCTGCTGTTTCGTGAGGTCGTGCCGAATTTTGGTGGCTGCCACGATCATACCACCAATGGGATCGGTATGCATATAAATGCTGACGAACCGTAGTCATGGACTTCACTGGAAAGCGCAGGAAGTAAGCAAATGAGCCGGAATACGCAAATAAAACGTGCAGATATGCCTGAAAACGCTCTGTAGCATTCCTGCCACAATGTCGAGGACCTATAAAATGATAACAACGATCAGATGCGTACGTGCGGCGACAGACAGAGGGGATAGAAGCACAGCTGACAGAAGGGAACTGGCCGATTTTCTGGCGTGCTGCCCCCTCGTATCTGTACACTTGAATATGCGAGTGTATTGGGATCGATGGTCTACATCCTCAAACAACGGCTTGTCGACTTCAAGCGTACACTCTTTTTCTGTATGCTACCCCGAGAAACGCGAGTCCCGATGACGCTAGTCGTTGGGGGCGCACGAAACGAATAACGTTCTGCATATTTGAGCGTGTACACGGCCTCCCTCGTTGATGGTCGTCGTGGTGTCGGGTAGAAAGTCCTGTGCATATGTCCCGTATGCGGCCATTTGTCGCGGCCGTCGAGGTTAAGGTAGGCTGAACTCCGCGTGACGAGGCTCGCATTCAGCCGGTCAGTCAGCACAGGTGCTGTCGTCGTCGTCGTCGGTCTCGGCAAGCAGCAGCTGGGCGCTCAGAGTGCACTGTCTGTTCCCTATACCACACGCATGCTCAATTATCTCCGCGCGGGCCAGAATAACAGGTGACCTACCGCTAGGCTTCTCAACCAGCCCTGCATATTCTGGAAAGCTCGTTCCTTGTACCCCAGACGTTTCATTACTTCCTACCGTCAGCTTTCATGGCCTGTCCTAGCTGCGAGCAAGTCTGCACTGCCCAACGTCTTCGAAATGCGTCACTTTACTCGAGGTGGCCAGCGCAACGTCTAGCTACCGCATAAGGCAGCGCAGAACCAGCTGTATCGACCTCTACTTCGGCAGCTCGCCATGCTCCAGCGTCGCCAATCGTCTCCCATGTCCGTAGGATGGTCTCTAGAAAAGGAGGTTACCAACGAGAAAGGAGGGAAGCTGGCTTACCGGGGCACGGGCGGAGGGCGCGCAGGATGTGGATCGACCGCGGTTTCAACAGGAGGCCGCAAGCCACATCGTCGATATCGTCAATAAGAAGCCATAGACGGTGCCCTGGGCCGAGGGTAGCCGCCAACCTCCCCGGTGTATCCAAGATACGGGGCTTTCAACGACCGCAGGATTCGCGAACACGGCCATGACCGGTCTTTAGGTTTTGAACGTGCCGGCCGCCTTTCTCATGGACCTGACGCATAACCAGCGTAGGATTGTGAAGTCGAGCTGCCGTCCCCGTCGTCATTGCAATCATCGAGCGAGTTGGATCCTCTGCAGTGTTGTAGAAATCCTGTTGAGGTGCGAAGTCACGATGACATGTTTCAAATCATGATTGCAAGTAGCACTTACCTAGGATTTACAATCTGCGCACACGCAGGTCCTCGCCGTCAAACCTATATCGCAGACACCACCGACTCCCTCGCAAAAGCACACAGAAAGACAAACGAAGTGGTATATTGGATGCGGAGGCTGAGACTGTGCTATGTAGCTGCGATGCGTGCCGCTGTTGCGTAGGCTGCCACAAACAGGTGTCTTCTCGGCCACCGATAGCGACCCATGCAGTCACGCTCCGCAGAGCGTTCGAGGCGTCTCCGCCTTCGCCCTCCCATCCTCAGGCCATAATGCTGAGTGTCCTCTGCCGTCGAACCACCACAAATCACGAGACTTCACGGAGTCTAGGGATGCTCGCACAGTGAGCGTGTCGCAATCGTCCCAAGGACGTACCTCTAGTGCTGCGCCGACTCGAAACACCCTGGATGATTGTGTCAGTCGCTGTATCTTCTCGACACACAATGTATGAGCTCAAGTGACTTGCCGTAATAGTGGGCCGACCTTCACAACACAGTGTACGTCGCTTTTTCCCAGCCCGATAATTCACCAGTATACCTGACATACGTTTCCTGACCTTAACTGACCCACATTCTCCCTCAGCTTGTCGCGGGCTCATGGATCTTCGGCACCGCTCATACTAACATTCTGCATGTTCATTGGGCTCTGAGCCCGAGTGATCCAGGGTTTGCGGAGCGACCTTTCAAACCAAAACTTCCTGGAATTGGGGGTAACCACTGTCAGGCGGCTGAGTGGATTCTCGAGGCAACCCCGCGAAGGAATCGCTTGGAACTCAGCCTCGGATCGTGCCGATTCTGTGCGAGTTGAGAGGACATCGAGACCCATGGACATCCGAGAAAGACGTACCGTGTATGCCTCGCCCTCTGCCACGCTCTACACCCTTCTACACCCCCTTCCCCTCGCGCTCACTTCGTAATGACATCACCCTCTGGGAGCAGTGCTCGCGGATTCTCGTGGAGGACTTGGAGAGGGTTTTGGAGGTAATTTCGGGCGCATGTCTTGCTCCAGACGCCTGGACGACCTTCGTGGTACCTGCGCATTCGACCGGTCCCAATCCAACCAACGGTCCAACCGACGTTGATGACATGTCGAGGCCACCGGGTTCTCACCAACTTTCGGGACACAATTATCGACAGTAGGTTGCGTGGATGATGCGATACGAGGGAAAGGGGCCGGTTGAAGTGATGCGTATGCGCACGAGTCGACGAGGTGGACAACAGGGCGTTCTTAGCGCGTAGCCATCCCCGCGCGATTGTCACCACTGGTCCGGGCGAGTCTCAGCGGCTCCAACAGACGTCAGCCTCGATGCTGCTCTGCCACATCTTCCGACGCAGAGGACACAAGACCGTCTTGATTTCACCACAGACTGCGCACCCCCTGTCGAGTCCTGTATACCCCGCCAGGCCGCGCCGCCTCCTGTGGGGATAGACAAATTGGTGGGTACTGGTGCGAACCAGTTCAGTTCTTGGGCAAATTCGGTGTAAAATTAATCCGTGCCGCGACAGAGTTCAGGGCGGCGCTTGCGCCTCGCGCCGGGAATGGTGCAGCCGCAATAGCTGCAGGCGTGACGGTCGCAAACGTTCAACGTTCATCGTGTACCGTCGACGACCTCCGTTGGCGCTGGGCGTGCATATCGGCATTCAATTCCTTTCACAAGCATCACAAGCTGAAGCAACACGATGGCATGCACACACCTTCTGCCGCCGTTACTCCTCAATATTCCTCTGATGAGCCGAACCTGCTTGGACGCTAGGTGTACGGGCGTGACTCTCCTGGGCCACAGCGTGCGGCCGGAATCCAGCGGGCCTCCTCTCAACAGCTATACCGTTATCACTGCCCCGCCGCCGCCGCCGCCGTCGTCGTCGTGCTCACGGGCGTGAGGGAACCGCGCCACGACCTCATGAGGGATACGCGCGCAGGCAAGGCAAAACGGTCGTCGCAGGCCTAGAATGCCTGGAGTAGCCTTCTTGCTGAACACGGGCGATGGTGACGCTGAGGAGAGCTACCGTCGGACAACATCTAGGGATACTCCCGGACGCTTCGCCCGCGACAGAGCACGGTCCTCCTTGCGTCCTGCATGGCTTCCAGATGCCCTCACGAATCACGCGCTGGTCCTATGACCAGCGCTCGTCAGGTTACCCGAGGCCATGGAGGTGTGTCGCGGTTGTTCGTGATTGCGGACGCGACGAACAGCCCACCGAGTCGGCAATGGTCGGTCGTGTGTTAGGAGATAAGCTGTCTTGGTTTGGGCCGGCTTGGTCCTTAGCCTCTCCATTGCTGCACCGCTGGCTTTCAATAATACGAGGCTACGCCATCCGGGTTTTCGCTGACGGGTCGGCGAGCGGTGGGATAAGACAAGGCCCTAGTCTGCTCGTTCTCCACGTAACATCGTACGGCTTGTGCAGACGGCGTACAGCATACGGGATCGAGAAGTGCCTGAGAGGTGGATGTCGGGGAGTGGTCTGAAGATTCTAAGGCGGCGAATTTTACGAGTTGTGGGTTGTGTTCCAACCCATCAACGATAAATATCCCGCCTCCCTTAGGAAGTACTCACGTGTCTGCTATCGACCTCTCTCCCTCTCCCTTTCCTTCTTCCCACATCCTCCACCTGCATACTATCCCACATTAATCCCAACAATTCGCAGTAAATTCCTCCGCCTACCTGACAACACCCATTTCGCATTCGACGATGGCGGCTGATAGCTCGATTGGTCCGTTGCCGTTCGAGCTCGTTGACGCCGTTATCGGTATGTCGCACAACGTCGTAGACAAGACGACTCTGCGGGCATGTGCCCTCGTTTCTCGCAGTTGGCACGAAGCCAGTCGTCCGTTCATTTTTCGACAAGTGAAAATTCTAGATGAAGCCATGCTGTTATCCCTCGAAGCCCTTATCGACGCCGACCCGTCTGTGGGCGGGCTCATACGCGAGCTCGTCATCAAGCCATATCGACCCCCTGAAGGCCAGCCCACACCATCGAGTTGGATCGCCCGCTTCCCTGTCGCCCTGCCCGCGCGGCTCACTCGCCTCGAATGCCTACTGCTCGTCGATCTCTACGATATCGGCGAGTTCATGGACCATCAGTTTTTTCACTATCTCGCAAATTTCACCACAGTGGATCGACTCGTGCTTTACGGATGCGCACTAGCAGAAGACTTCCTGTGGTCATGCATGACAGCCTTACCCCGCCTGCGTCACCTTCACGTTGGTTTCACCCGTCCGTTATCTACGATGCTGCATGATCCCCCGCCGCGCCTCCACACACCGCAGCTGACCTCTTTTAGCCTCGACATCGGGCAGCTGTACCCAAAGCTGGTGGAGAGCTGCCTGGCATGGGCTTTAGCATCCCCGCACCTGAGGTCGTTGCGCAAGTTCAGCGTCTTTGTGCGGATCCTGGAAGCGAGCGCCGTAGGAGGGTTTTTGCGAGAGGTTGGCGGATGGCTCGAAGAGCTGGAGATTGGACTCCGTAAGATCGTGCACGCGCCTATGGAGTACGATAGTGAGTCGTTCAACAAGCGTGTCGCATCCATGTTAATGGTGCTTTCGACAGTGATGAAGGCCGATATCACCTTGGAGCCGTGCACCGCCCTTCGCGTCCTCACCCTCAACGGCGTTGAACCAGCATGCGTCGCCATCACTTTGTTCTTATCGGAAGTATCGTCGCCGCGCATCCGCAAAATCGTACTGCCTTTCACTTCGACCGAGGACGTTGCCACTATCCCAGATTTCACCCCGCTCGCGCAGCCCCTGGCCGGAAATAACCTGGCGAGCGTCGAAGAAGTATCCTTTGTATATGACGGACCGCTGGAGAGAGCCATCATCCTAGGCAAGATACAGCGGGACCTACCCGCGATCAATGCTCGCGGATTATTGGCGGTAACTATGAAGCCAATTCTTCCGGTAAGGATCGTTCCAATTAATCAACGCTTCGTCACGCTCTAAGCCATTGCGCCAGGTTTTCATGCGGCAACCTTAGCGAATGACATGGCACTTTTCTCAAATATGCTGACGACCAGTTTTTGACTGACAATATACCTGACCACATACATCTAACTACGGCAGGGATATATCTCACACATACATATGGGCTTGGGTAACTAGACGACCTGACTCGTTCGGGAAAGTGGTTATGCAGAATATGCGATCAAGGGTACGGGGCGTTCTTATTTAATGACGTGGCATATGTTATTGAAACGTGCATGACGATATCCAGGTCAGGTTCCTGCTTCCAGCATCCGCGGGTCCTACATAGCTGCTGTTATTCCCGCCACATGGGCGCCCAAGCGGTTCGGGTTTGGGCGGGCGTTGAACCACTCAGGTATGGATGTGGTTGCTGAACCACGACTCCAGCGCGTCGACGATACTTGAATTCACGTGCGCGTCAGCGATACTTGAGGTCTCGTGGCCGTCAGCGATACTTGAGGTTTCATGCTCGTCGATGGTACTTGAGCTCTTATCATGATGCAACGTTTCCAAGTCCCCCGCGATCGAGCTGGTGTCGTACTGTACAGCAGAATACGCGATGGGATGCGGACCGTGCGCGTACGCGGTGGCGACCTCCATGGTGACTTCCTGCAACGGCGTCTCCGCGTGGTGGGCTGACTGCAGGAGTACCACGAGGTACTGCATTGAACGGTAGCGCATTCAGCACCGGCATTGGGACTGAGTCGGGCATCGAGACGCCTACCTTGACCAGGAACAGACCGAGCTGTGACGACGCCGGCAGCCCATGCTTGAGGTGGATCTCGCCACGGAAAACGCATGTATTGTCAGACGATTCTTCGTCCTCAGACTCAGGCCACCAGGTCGCCGTCTGTACGTCGACCACGAGATCGGGGTGCAAATTGTGCGAGGAAACGGTATCCTGGGGTGCGGGAAGGTCGTTCAGGTCCATGTGCTCGCCTCTGAGCTCGTGCGGCACGTCGAAGCGCTCTTCGACAACGCGGCGCAGGCGCACGAGCGGCGCTGCTAGTGTTTTCAAGGTTTGCGAGTCCGGACACCTCAGCACGGCCCAGAGCGGTATGACGGTTCCTCGCGTATACGATAGCTACGAGAACAGTCTGTTAGGCACATACTCCTGTGTACTCGGCAGGATGTGTACTTGCTGGTAGTGCAATAGATAACTACAGAATGGAGGTATTCAGATGAGGTTGACGGTAGCGAAGTCTGGATATATGCGGACACTCACGTCGCATTCTACAGCTGGTTTTGTGGTATTGTCATGGGACCGAGGTAGGGCGATCGTCGGTAAGGTATGCCACCCTTGAGCATCCTCAACGGGCCCCGGGATCGGGATCTTGTTGTGATAGGCTGCTTGCCGGGCAGGAGAAGAAGGTAAGGGACAGATTAAGGGGATATACACGATATTTGTCCCGACACTAGGGCCCACCAATATTAGCTCTTTGTATTTATTGGCGTGATGCCGAACAGGAGGACTCACGTGTATTCAGCTGAGAGCAGCCCATGCACCAGTGTGGCGAAAACGCGGTACTGGATGACAGTGCGCGTGCGTCTCGTGGAGAACGACTCCGGAAGCGGATACGTTCCCGGGCTTCCGTGGTTCAATACGACGTTTTCGGGGAGCTTGAGGGTGAATGGCCAATAATGCTGCCCTGTCAACTCGTGCGGCTGGGTCGCTACGTCAGCAAAGCCCGTGTGGTGATTCCATAGGTGTTCGGTGACCTCGACGAACGTGCACGTCACGTCCTCGAAGATCATCTCCCCGACGATCTGTAGAAAGTGCAGAACACACCTCAGTAAGTTGCCCGCGGGGCACAGACAAATGCGTACCGACACCGAGACGGACTTGATAAACGACGACTCGCGGACGTCGAGCGCGACGGTGCCCGACACAGGGTCGCCCTTGAACAAACACGGTAGATGCGCCTTTGAACCCTCCTTCGCAACGCCGCGGCTCCGTGCATGGATCTTCAGCGTCAGCTCGCTCTTCTTGAACGTCTCCGAGTACGTGTGCTCCGCGAGCGACGGCGAGCGCTCGAGCGCCGAGTGTGTGGTCGCGAGCTCGAGCTCCGAGGTGGAGGCTGCAGTGGCGATGTGGAGCTTGGAGGTGTTTGGATCGTGGTTTGAATGTGAATGTGAGTGCGTATGGTGCAGGGACTGCGAGGACGAGCCCATTCTGATAGTCAATCAAGGACTAAGGGTATAACGCGGGTGGTAAGTGTGGCGCTTCGGAGTCTATGCTGTCGCCCGTCTTTTTAAACTCCTGTACACGCCATGACGCATCAGCAGCAAATCTAGAGTAGGATTTCGGAGGGCTTACCACGCTTCATGAAGATAGTATAGCGCGCTGTCAAAAATACCGCGTGACCACACTAGGCGACTACTACTGCGCCTACCCGGTGTGGCCGTCCCAGGATTCCCCGTATGTGACGTCGCACGGCACGCATCGCATCATCGAGCGAGAATACAGCATTTTTCGGACTTGCACGCACGTAGGCCACGACACCAAGACAGGCCCTGGACCATCAAGCACTGACTAGGAGCTCCTGGCACTGTGACACGGCGAAGTCAGTCTCGTCGGCAACATTATGGCTTCAAGCCGTGGGTGGGTATTGTAAGGAGGACTCACAGCAGCGGATTCTCAAGGCCTATGAGAAACTTCCGGCGGCCACGCGGCTTTCTTTCCTTCGTTGAGAATATGGCTACCATCGGCTGTTCTAAGTCCGCCCCAGCAATATTGTTTCCTTGGCTCGCCCGCGGTCCTGGAGTTGCGAGTCGCCTCTCCGAATGTGTTCATGGCATGACAGTCTGAATGGAACGATATAGCGCCCATCCCCGACACCGCCGTTTAATAGACGCGCGTCGGACTATATATACCCTCACCCTCGTCCCCTTTCCCTTCCTCCCTTCCTCCTCCTTCCCCTCACTCCCTGTCAAAAAGCTTCCAGACATTCCGGGAGCTTTGCGCGTCTATCACGCTGCTGCCTCTGCTCCTGTCAAACACATCCAGAGAACATTCCAAACCTAAAAGCCGTCCGCCGCCCCCTTCGTCCCCTGCTCCACTCTCTGTCCAAACCTGTCAAAAGCTCCCAGACATTCCCGGGAGCTTTGTGCGTCTATCACGTCTCTGCGCCGCACCAATAGAACATTCCAAATCTGTCAAAAGCTCCCAGACATTCCCTGGAGCTTTGCGCGCTTACTTGCCTCGCCACCCTTCTCTGCGCTCGTCGCAATGTCTGTCCTCGCCGCCGGCCTGCCTCCGCCTCGTTGCCATCGCTCGATAGCTCATACGTGCTCTGTATACGCCGTGTAGTTCACAAATACGTTCATATGTACATGCGTGGCTCGTGTCAATGATGAATTCTACGAACTACACCCCGCGCCGTCGAGAGCGGCAGCGCAAAGTGTCTCAGAAAACCGGTCCTCGCGCTAGGGTGCTGCCCCACCGGCTGACATGTCACGGTCGCGCTTGCAATCGCGTGCAGCACGACGCCACTGAGCGCGATCGAGCGCGCGGTCGACTCGCGGTTACAGCAGGGCCGCGCGCCTCAAGCATGCACTCGTACATGGAGTCGCGCATGGACATACCGTTCCCGCTGCACCGGCGAGGCATTTGAGCTGTACTCTGTTGCAGTGTTCCTAGTTGAGAATAGGGCCATACTTACCGTCTGCGATCGTGGTGGCACAGTTCAAGACGCGCCCAGCGCTAAATGGTCTCCGCTCCCTGTTTCTCGAATTTCACGTATCGTTATCGTTCTCTCTATATGCACGTACAATCACGACCCGCGTAGAGTAGATGGAAGGTGCCCTGGTATACTAGTTCACCGGCAGACATCCACGTCTCCGTCCCTGATAGTGATCTCCCTGGCAATTATCCCCAAAAACGCAGTCAGTCCTCGAGAGTCGCGTTGGAAAAATACAGATCGCCATTGCCGTGATACTTATACTCAGGACGGCTAGGAATCCGGAACAGCGGACGTGGCCCCGCAATTGCCGCTGTTCGGGTTGACAGTGAACGCATAGTGCGTCGTCAGCGGCGGTACGAACGAAGTGCCGCCCTTTTCGAAGATAAAATAATCGCAAACGTCAGATATAAGATGTAGGGCCACGAAAAAATGAAGCATTGATACACACCTTGGAGCACGTATCCACCACCTCGGTCAGGCGGTCCACGCAGCTCGGGCCGCTCGGCTGGGTCGGGATGTTATCGTGGTTCCACGCGTAGAAGTCGCCTATGAAAGATTTAAGACGGGTATCGGTGACACGCATATCAGCAGCGGATCGCCACACAGAGTCGCGAGACGCGTACAGCGGGAGGTCGAGGTGAGGGGGAAGCAGCGGGCAACGCTGCCGAGGACGGGGTTCTACCAGCGCGTAGGACGGGTGAGGGTCAGAAACAGCGCGGAAGGAGCGCTGTGGACACGCACAGAAACGGCGGCGGCGGAGGCGCAGAAGGTGGATATGAAGGCCGAGCAGTCCGCCACGAGGCCCGAATCGAAACAGGTGACGTCCTGCGCCGTGCTGGGCAGAATGAGGGCAGCGAGACTGGCGGCAACAGCAGCCATGAACTGATGGACCGCATCGGTGAGTCAGAGCGGGTACGCCGCGGCGGTGATGAGAGATATTTACCAGACGAGAGGTGGGAGCCATTGCTGAAGATGTGTGAAGCAGGGTAGACTGAAGACTGCAAAGCTGCCTGATGGTATTGGCGAGACTCTGTGGTTTATATACTCGACGAGAGCGTCTGGCCTTGCTAGTAAGAGACTGTCGTGTTTGTTCTCTGTGCTGCAGCCAGGAAAGGTCGGTCGTATACAATGCTTGCCGATGCGGGCCACTGGGAGCTGTCACAGAGGTGGATCAAGGAGGTTGGATGCGACCGAGCCACGAGCCTCAATACTCACAGCTCTGGATTCTGATGGTCGAGCACCGCGGCGATGGTCAGTAGTAGAAAACCAACGTCAACGGTCACGGCGGGGACATTGCCCCGTACTCTTCTCCGGTGGACGCGAATCGCGAGATCTGAACACGACGAGTCGTATACAAATGTTCGACGCGTGTTACGTATCGCTATAGGGTGCGGCAAGGCCCATCAGCGACTTGATGTCTGGATCGTGTCTGCCTTCCATACCATGAATGCGGGATGCATGGTCCCCTCTTGCGCCGAAACAATGCCTCGGGAGCAGGAACGAACGTGTGGTGCGCCTTTGCGCCGCACGCAGTGTGATCAGGCGGTACGACGCCTCTCGGCTGCGGCGGAGACGCGTCGGTATGCGAGGTGCACGTGTTCGTGACAGTGTGGTTGGGAGGCAGAGGAAGAACGGGGACAGATAGTCCCGACATGTATGAAATTCTGAGGCATTGGAAGGTAAGAAAGACCGCACGACACCGTGAGGCTCTCGCGGCACAGATCGATAGACTCACTTTGACAATATCGGACGCCCCATATGCATCGTCTATAAGACCACATCCCCCCTCCCTCGTCCTTGCTCCCATAACGTCGACGAAGTACGCCCCGTTTGTCGTCTAAAAAGAGGACACGCACCTTGCGTCAGCGAGACCACCGGGATGAAATTCAAGACGGAGACCGTGATGTCGTGTTGCCTTCCTTAGCACTTAGGTGCACCCTGAGCTCAAGATGCAGGCACCGCCGTCTGTGTCCTGAGCTGAGGGTGTACCGAGCTGCTACAGTAAGCTCGGTGCCCGGTATCTGAGGAAATTTTTTGCACAGATCTACAGAGCAGCAAGGGGTCTATTAGGTACGCCCAAAATGTGACCCACAGCGTGTAAGCCAACGAAAAACCTACCTCGAAAATACAACGTCCACCGCACCTCCCAACTCCCGGTCCTCCGGCGTGTCAGGTCTCGGGCGGTAGCCCCTGCCGAGTCTTGAGGCCTGAGTACTGAGTACTGAATCCTCACCTCGAAGTCACGACAGAAAGCGTGTTCCTTCCGGTCCGTCGTGTCCTGCGCGTAAGAGGCCAGACTGCAGCAACGCTGTATTCGATGTCCTGCATGATCCGTCTGAAGAGTCCCTGCCGAGGTTCGAAATATCTTCGCCTGACGTGCGTGCGCGGCGTGAAGAAGAGAAGAGACATCGACGACGGCCGCCCAGTGCTGGCGCATGCATCCCCGCAGCGTGCGTAGAACGGTTGAGGTGAAGACAGGCTAAACAAAACTTGAAGGGTCGCCTCTGGAGAACGTGGAGGGCAGATGAGCGTGCTGGGTCGCGGTTGTCGTCGTGGTTTATGAGAGAAAGCGAACGTCGCGTCGTGGTCGAACGCGAAGCGGTGAGCGCTCTCTATAGCGCCCGGAATTTGATGGACGTCACTGGTCAGTGCCAGTGGACGTCGTCGCCAACCACCATGGCAAAACGGAGAGATATGACGAGAACGGTCAGTATTGTATCCTCTAACTACCCCGGCACCCCATGACTGAGATCTCAAGGGTTTTCTCCAATCACAGCTTCTCCTCAAGGCGCAATTGATCACGTGTATTGTGTGTATCGAAAGAAGCCCACACGTGCGGGAAAGTCGGAATAGTAAGCGTGGCATGTACTTTGCCACATTCTCCCTTCTAATATCCCTCAATTTTGCCCTTAAAGAGGCCCATCAATAGGAAAACCCATACAGGATCGCATGGTCACCAGATGCGGCTCTGGTACGGAACCAAAGACCCTAAAGGACTGCATACGGTACGCTTGATTTACGACACTGCGCCATTGTGTGTCTTCCTCACACGGTCCTGTAGACATTTTACGCCAACATGGTTCGCGGTGAACATGGGTACAGGAGCCATCTCTGTCCTATTCCATAATTATCCATACGCAAATAACTCCACGCCGATGAAGATGTTCGCCTACATCTTTTTCTTCCTCAACCTCGCATTATTTCTTGTCTTCAACATCATGACCGCCGCACGATATATCATGTTCCCGGGAATTTGGACTACTATGATCCGCCATCCCATGCAAAGCCTATACATCGGCTGCTCCCCGAGGGGCGCCGCCACACTGATCAACATCGGTGTCGACCTAATCTACAGGGAGTACAACTTCGGCGGGCGCAAATTTCTATACTTCCTATGGGCGTGCTGGTGGGTAGACGTTGTGATATCGCTCGTCTGCGCTTTTACTGCGGTACACATCATGTACGTGATCGCTATACGACGATGTGCTGCAACGCACCTAACTCACTGTTCACAGTAAAAGAACTCAAGACCACGCTCTAAGTCGAATGACCGCCGTCTGGCTGCTTCCCGTGGTCACGCTCGTCATCGCTTCATCCGCTGGCGGCGTGATCGCCCCGGCACTCCTCCCGCTCTCCTCATACCATGCACTCGTCACGCTCACGCTCTCCGCCATCATGCTCGCCATCGGGCTCACACTCGCAATGATGCTCCTGACAGTATACTTCATGTGTCTTGCCGTCTACGGCATGCCGCAAGGAGCAAGCGTCGTCAGCGTGTTTATCCCGCTGGGGCCGATGAGCCAAGGCGGGTACGCGACGTTGCTCCTCGGACAGGGCTTCCGCAGCGTGCTGCCCTTAAGGAACGACTCGGAAGTCTTGGCCACAAGCGTCGCCAGCGAAACAATCAATGTGCTGTGCGTGTGCCTCGCATTCGTGCTGTGGGCGCTTGGCACAATGTGGCTGCTCTACGCCATCCTTGCTGTACAGGAGGCGCTCCGGAAGACGAGTATCCCGTTCAAGCTCCAGTTTTGGGGCCTCATTTTTCCTAATGTAAGCCTTGCACATACTTCGGTCACACATGGTGCTTACTTCTCATCTGCTCCTTTATAGGGTGTATACGCGAACCTGACGATCCAGCTCTACCGAGAACTCGGCATCAAGTCGTTCCGCGTCTGGGCCGCGCTCTACGCTGCAGCTGTGCTCGCACTGTGGGTGTCCGTGTTCGTGCGCACCATAACCATGCTACAAAATGGCGCGATCTTCGAGTCGCCGGGGGTCGAGGATATTGACGCTATAGCGCGCGGCTTCAGGGAGCAAGGGGACGAAGTGGAGCAGGATGAGGGACACGAGGAGGAAGTAAGGGTGGCGATATACGCGAACGGGAAATCAAACGGGAGCGACCGGTCGGACTAGCAATCCTTAGCATGTGCATAGTCAGTGAATATGCCGGCCGTTCACAAAATTGATTTCTTTCGAAGGAGTACATGAATTCTTCCTGAACCTCTGAATCGCCATTCCGCCCAGTGAGCGGAAACATTATCGCCCGTATCGACGGACAGAACTACCCTCGCTATCTGCGACCGTCAAGGGACGACGCGTACGCTCATCCACGGTTGCAGCACGCCATGACCAAGTAGCCGCCGTATGGCAACTGCTTATCGCAGCTACCGTCGTTCGCGGGGTAGCAGGTCCAGCGCTGTGAAATAAAGGGTAAACGACAGGCGTACGAGAACCACAATTCGAGTTACGTACTTGCCGCCGCTTCACTGGACCGAGGCGGCGTCGTTGTAGCCGCCATAGCACATCTACAGAAGGGTGTGAGCGTAAGCATATATCTACATAGCAATTTTCGTGTTGCTCGTTTTCTTGCGCTCTTTGTCAATAATTATATATCGATGATCTGACTGAGCCTCTGATTAAATACTGATACCATCGCATTATTCTACATCCTGTGTGTCTCCCATGCTCGATTACCCGCTGAATAGATGCGTGTTGTACACAAAACGTCCGCGTCTCCCGCGTTCTACGCCCGCGGTTCGGCCTGAATTGAGGAATCGAGAGATCTAAGAAGAGACGAGAGTGATGACTGTCTGCATCTCTAGAGTCTAACCATGCTGGAGCTCGGATACCATCATCCATCGACATCTGTAATACCGACGGTCCACGTCGCTAGATCTAGATATGTGTCGCTGGTTACTGGAGCATCAGTTAATACGCTTCGAGACCGCGAGACGGAGGCGGACGCACCTGTGTCCGACGCCACACCATCCTTAGCCACTGCCTGTGTCTCAAAGCATCCTTCCTGCATTGAAACCCGTTCACCCCGCACCCGCCTACCAACCTAGCTATTATACGAGCTCGGCGTCCACCGTGCGACGCGTCTCGATCTGGATCTCTATCCCCTTGAGCGGCGAGTCGGGCCCGGAGTCCATCGTCGTGAATACCGCGCTCGAGTCGGCGTCGGCGTGCCCCGACGGAGTTGTGTGCACGACTTGTTGGATGTTTATCTATGGCGGGGTGGGGATGAGTACGATTGCACATGGGTGATGAATGGAGGGATGGAGGTGGTGGGTGAGGGAAGAAAAGGAGAGTGAGAAGAGGAGAGGACGTACGAGCATGCGGCACCCGAGGATGGAGTGCACGGCGAACGCAGATCTGCGTGGCCCGCGTGTTAGCATCTGTACAGGCACGCCACATAAAGAACGCAGGTACTCACGACAGAAACGTCGGAAACATGCTTGGCTACGAACAAGAAAAAGAAAATCCCAATCAGCACGCGCGCCACACCACAACCACAGAACACGAAAACCGAAGACTAGATGAAACACGAAAAAAAGAACGAAGCACGCACCCGCCCGACCTTCCACACGATCAAGTTCGTCAAGATGACCGAGAGCACACCGCCGAAGTAGACGATCGAGTCGCGGAGGAGGACAACGAGGAGGTTGCGGCCGCGGCTGTTGTGTGGGTAGACGTATGAATACGAGGAGGACGCGGTGTACGCCAGTGCCGGTCTTTGCGCATCGGCGTCTGTGTTCGCGCCATCGCTCGAAGCCAAAGTGTCGTACCGCTGCTCATCTAAATTCGACGAATACGCGAGCCCTGGCCCGTCGCACGAATATGACAGACGCACGGCCTTGGCGGCGGCGAGCAGGAAGAGCGCGCTCTCGAACGCGCTCATGGGCAGCCAGTACACCCACGCCCAGGGCGCGACGTGCAGCGGGAGGCAGCCGGTGAAGGGCGACGGGAGGTGCGTTGCTGGCAGGGAGCGAGTGTCAGTGCGATAGATAGATAGGAAGATAAATGGGGAGGCGGAGGGAGGGACGCACATTGCACGCGCGCGGCGAGGACGCCGACCATGACCACCTCCGCCACTAGCTCGGTGGCGATCGTCGCGACGAGCACGGCGAGGATGCGCTTGTTGCGGTCGTACATCGCATAGATGCGCAGGATCAGGATCGCTGCGCGTCGACAGTCGTCAGTTCGCCTCCACGGCGGATATAATCGTGGCGCGTGGACTTACACCCGATCGTGAGGTGCGAGAGGAACGGCGAGTAAACGAACCACTGGAAGTAGCAGAAACACCTGTGTGGCGCCGTGGCGCGTCAGCGCATCGCATCGCATATTCGCGATGCCACAGACAGACTCACAACTAGACGCAAAACCAAGACCAACGCATAGGTCAATTTCACTATGCGCTGGAAGCAGAATGCAGGACGTACGCGGTCGCTGGGGTCCGAGAGGCTCAGGACTGCGCGGACGGATCAGTAAAGCGCCACATATCATGTCAGCTCGCCGAGGCAAGTGAATAGCTTACAAACGTTATTCAGTCTGCCATCGGCCGTTCGTTCGGTCAAGCGTTAGCATGTGCGAGACGCAACGGAAGGGGTGGTGGGCGTACATTAGGTTGGCGATCCTTCGAGGTTGGCGAGGTCAGCGAAGCCAGGGAATGGGTGGGTTGGGACGTACGGAAAATAACGATTCTGCGGGCCACATCGTGAGTGCCGCGAACATACTGAACATGGAGGCCACGCACTATCCAGAACAGAACACACGTCCGCGTCACCCTGCGGTTCCATATGAAGTTGATCTGTCGACGTCATCGCATCACGATCATGCGTGCAAGTTGTGATCATGATCAGACAAGTTGGGCTCGTAAGCGAGACGGACGGACCTGGCAAGGCAACAAGTACGTCAGTGGGCCGGGATGCAGAGAGGCTTGTCAGAGAGGAGGAGAGACGGACCTCGTCTTCGGCGGTCAGGACTGGACGCCGCGGGCCAAGGTTCGAGGGCACGGGGTGGGTAAGACCGCCACAAGAGCAGAAGGGCACCGGGCGGGGACGCAAGGGGATCCGGAGGCGGGTAAGCAAGCGCGACGGAGCAACGGGCAGGTGACGGGGGGAGAACGTACAGCAGTCGTAGAGAACGAGCGCGAGCGACGCGACTGCGGGGCGCGGGGGTCACGATATCGATGTTATTATGAGGGACGCGGGCATGGTTCGGGGATGGGACTCGTGATGAATCAAGACAGAAAGAAAGAAAGAAAGACAGGTGGGGAACGCACCCCAGAGAGCACGGGTGAGCCGATAATCGTCGCCAAGTGTAGCGAGCGCGTGCGCCTGCGTCTGTGTCGCTATTTGTTGGAAGACGGCGGTGGCGTAGGTGGCGTCGATATCGCCAGACATCCAGGGAGAGAGCGGGAGCCGGGCCGGGAAAAACCTAGAGTGCGCGTGTTGCAAAAAGTAGCATACGCGTCGGTGGCCAGCGGGAGGTGGGTAGCGTGGAGGTGGCGAGAGGGCCTGTGAGTGAGGGGGAGCGGGAGCGAAGAAGGCGTCCACGGAAAATGCTGCGGGGTGAATTTAGGCGTGGAGGGCCGAGAAGACCAGCCCTCGCGACGTGGGCCTGACGCGTCAGGGACGGGCGATCGCAAACGCGCGCACTCATTATCATATGGATCCGCGGGGTGGGAAGAATGGATGTGGCGGGCCCTGGCGGTGGCTCGGAGCGGGCACCTCGCGAGGCGGTCGTGTTTCGACACGCGAGGGCAAACATGTCGCAGACAGGCCGCAGGCGAGTCGCTCACGCGCGGAGGCGAGGGCTCAGGCGGGCAAGTCCTCGTTCTGGCCACACCCGAGAGTGGTCGAGAAAGGCAAGCGTCGGGGTGGAAGGCGGGGCGCCGGATTGTCGGTGATGTCGGCCGGGGACCGGGGTGGGTAATCAAGCCGGCAGCCCCGGCGCGTTCCGGGACCCTACCAAGCTCGCCCTCCTCCTCCACCGACCCGCGCACTCTTCCTCCTCTCCACCCATGTTGACCGTACAAAGAGCATCACAACGAGTGAGTCCCCGCGTAGAATGATGGCAACGGCGCTGACGACGGGACAGAACGCCGCGCGGCGATTGCGGGAGGCGACGCAGCTGCTCGCCCGTTGGCAAGCCTCGCGAGGCTACGCATCCGACGCTGGGCCCTACGATGCCGTCATCGTGGGCGGAGGTGTGTCCTTGTCTTCCTCACCGTCTGCTGTGCTCATTCCGCGTTCTAGGCCCCGGTGGTTATGTCGCGGCCATCAAGGCTGCTCAACACGGCCTCAAGGTGACTCACGGCGTCAGCTCATTTTCATCCTCGTTTCTAACCTCGCGCTCGCGCTCGCAGACAGTATGTATCGAGAAACGCGGCGCACTCGGCGGCACATGTCTCAACGTCGGCTGCATCCCTTCAAAAGCCATGCTCAACAACTCCCACCTCTACCACCAAACCCAACATGACCTCAAGCGGCGCGGCATCGACGTCGGCGCAGTCGCACTCAACCTCCCTCAGATGCTCAAGGCGAAACAGGACGCAGTAACAGGCCTCACAAAGGGCATCGAGGTCCTCTTCCGCCAGAACAAGGTCGACTACATCAAGGGCACCGCGTCCTTCCTTTCCCCGACAAAGCTCGCCGTCCAGCTCAACGACGGCGGCCAAACCGAGATCGACGCCAAAAACGTCATCATCGCGACGGGCTCAGAGGTCGCGCCCTTTCCCGGCGGCGGCATCGTCATCGACGAGGAGCAGATCGTCAGCTCGACGGGCGCGCTCGAGCTCACCTCCGTCCCCGAGAAGATGGTCGTCATCGGCGGCGGCATCATCGGCCTCGAGATGGGCAGCGTGTGGAGCCGCCTCGGCGCCCAGGTCACCGTCGTCGAGTTCCTCGGCGCAATCGGCGGTGCGGGCATTGACGACGAAATTTCGTGCGTATCGCGTTCAGTCTTCTGTCTTGTTATTATCTCGCTTGAGTGCGACATCCGTGCTGACCGGACGTGTGCAGGAAACAGTTCCAGCGGTCCCTCACGAAGCAGGGCCTCAAGTTCATGCTCAACACGAAAGTACTATCCGCTGAGAAGAAGGACGGCAAGGTCGTGATCAAGACCGAGGCAGCCAAGGGCGGCAAGGAGGACTCCGTGCGTGCCTCTGCGTCTTCCCACTCGCCTGACTAACCTCCGCGTAGCTCGAAGCGGACGTCGTCCTCGTCGCAGTCGGCCGCCGCCCATACACCGCGGGCCTCAACCTCGAAGCGATCGGCGTCGAGCTCGACCCCAAAGGGCGCATCGTCATCGACTCGCAGTTCAACACCTCCGTCGCCGGCGTCAAGTGCATCGGCGACGCGACCTTCGGGCCGATGCTCGCGCACAAGGCCGAGGAGGAGGGCATCGCGGCGGTCGAGTTCATCAGCAAGGGCCACGGGCACGTGAACTACGGCGCGATCCCGAGCGTGGTGTACACGCACCCCGAGGTCGCGTGGGTCGGCAAGACGGAGCAGGAGCTGAAGAGCGAGGGCGTGAGCTACCGCGTGGGCAAGTTCCCGTTCGCAGCGAACTCGCGCGCGAAGACGAATTTGGATACGGAGGGGCAGGTGAAGTTCCTCGTCGAGAAGGAGACGGACCGCGTGCTCGGCGTGCACATTATTGGCCCGAATGCGGGGGAGATGATCGCGGAGGGTGTCCTTGCGGTTGAGTACGGTGCCAGTGCGGAGGATATCGCGCGGACGTCGCACGCACACGTGCGTTTCCTCCCATTCTCTCGTTGCGAGTACTGGTACTGACCATTCCACCCGTACACGCAGCCGACACTGAGCGAAGCGTTCAAGGAGGCCGCGATGGCCGCGTACGACAAGCCCATCCACTTCTAGGCACCGCGCCGTCGTACCCCGCCAAAACGGACCTGAGACCGGAGATACCGTAGGATACTGTTACTGTAGACCCCACGCGTCGCACCCTCACGCTTCATGCTCTACGCTCCATGCTTTACGCTCTACGCTCTACCCTGTACGCTTTATTCTATTGAGTCGGTAACGCGACTTGGGATCTGCTTGCTTTTTGCTGCTACATCATAGAAAGTCCCGCCGCCAGGTCCTTACTCCTGCCGCTGCGTCCATCTCGCTCATGTTGTTCGAGAGTCGAACGTTCGGGAATCGCGCGTCCGGAGAAGTTGCCTCACGAGTCTGAGTCGTACCACTACCAGTAGGCTTGAAATCAGACGTCATGGTGTGGACCGTCTTTAGACGGAGTCGTGTCCGACGGAGGACGGAGGGCGCAGCAGGACGGAGTGGTACCACAGAGGAAGGACGGAGGGAGTGGTATAGACGGCGGACGGAGTAGTACCAGAAACGGAGGACGGGGGAAGTGCCACCACAGACGGAGCGCCACATGCGCCAACCGACGCGGAGCGCGTAGAAACTGGTTGTCCACCCCAAGCTCAAGAGGAACCGCGCGCCATCGGTTGGGGGTCGGGGTTCGGTGCTCGGTGCGGACACAGTGCTTGCTTGCTCCGTGCCGACGCGTCACCGTTGTAAGAATGAGGCGTATTCAGAAATTGCAGGAAGGTACGCGCTCTGTCGAGAGGGCGCGACGTACAGTACCTGCTGCATGCATAATGATATGCATAGCATTAATATTGCGGACCGGACCGGACCGGTCCGATTTCATTGAATTTTAGCGCCGGAGGCGACTGAAAGCGAACCGCATCTTGTCATTTTTCTACATTTCCTCCAGCTCCTTTGCGCTCTGCTGAGAGGTATGCGCGTACATTGCCATCGACAACGTCTCTTTCTAAGGTCCTCGCGTACGCGCACGCACGTCAGGCGGAGATAAGTACTCTTTGCCAGACACTCTTGAGTCTTGAGACGGCGCATGCTGAGCGAATACATCAGTGCTGAGGGCTGCACGCAAGAAAACGAGATACATAAAGAGCGAACAACGGAGCATCATAATCCAACACGCATCACTCGGTCGACGGATCGGGCTGCCCGTCCGCTCGGAACACCTCCTCGATAAACTGTGCCACCCGCGAGGGGTCGCGCGCGGGCTTGGGTAGCGGCCACTTCCCGCACTTGTCCTTCCTGTGCGGCTGCTGCTGCATCTGGAGGATCATGTCCCCAAGGACGCGCTCTCGTACCGCCGCGAGCTGCGCGCTCGTCTTCGCGCCGAGGGTTCGCACCTCTTGCTCGCACAGCGGGGCGTCGCGCATGCAGATCTCGAGGCACGCGCTGGGGACCCACGCGTGTATCGCGTAATGCTGGGCGAGGAGCAGGCGCACGACGGCGTCGAGGTGGGCGTCGGGCGCGTCGAGCTTGGTGATAGCCCGCTCGCGCAGCATGGGGAAGGAGAGTGTCGTGGCGACGCGGAGCAGCGCTATCCAGTCGTGCAGGGTGTATGCCGAGTCGTCGTGTACACTGTGGCGGCCGAGATCAGAGACATCGACGACACGCGATATATAAAGGCCGACTCACCCATAGTACAAGTAACGCAGCAGCGACTCGAACGACGACATCGTCTCGGGAAGGCGAATCGCCGTATCGTCCGTCTGACCTTCATCACAGTGACTCTGAAGAAGGTCGCGGAAGTACGGTGATTCGCGCTCCAGGAACGAGCGATGCACTCGGAATAAACATCCCTCTACCTGTGATACATGGTCGAATTAGTCTACCTCCGAGATGCAAGTTTGTGCATTGTGCAACCTACATCGAATATGACCAAGTCGTCCTGGAAGTAGAACTGTTTATGCCGCGACGTATAGGATGCAGGCGAGGGTGGGGGTGACAATGTGCAAGTCTCCGCTTCGGAAGGCGCAGACTTGAAGGACATAGAAATGCTGGTCACCGTGGATTCAGAGTCCCTCCTCGACCGCGGAGACGACCCGACCTCGACCGACGGCGATACATTTGCGTCCGAGTTCTTGGTGGAGGGCAACGGTGGCGCAAACTGTGCGCTGGCACGCGTTGGTGCAGGGTGCTCGAGCGACTGGTAGGACTCCAGCACCGACAGCATTGACTGCGCAAGGCTTGCGGCGCAGGAATCGTACTCATCGTCTCTCTCATGCGCGATAGGGGTGGGGGACCTTTCAAGGATACCATCGTACGGGGACGAGCGAGGGAAGCTTGAGATACGGCGGGGCCCCTGCTTGCGGAATTTGCGCCCCATGGTGAGAGTACATATGCCGGGTAACTTGAGAGGTGATACAAACTGCGCTTGGCTCAGGGTTTATATATCAGTTTTCGAAACTTCAATTCAGCCGCTTCGGCAGCTATGGCAGTTATGATGGAACTACAGATACAAAGGGTCGTACATGTGTGGAGTGAAAGCATACGGTATACAAGGCATCACGGCCGGTCAGACTATCGATACAATCGCTAACAAGAGCGCAAGAAAACGAGATACACGAGCAGCGAACAACGGAGCATGAGAACACGACACGCATCACCGCGACGACGGAATAGGCAGCCCATCCGGCCAGAACACCTCCTCGATAAACTGCTCCACCCGCGAGGGATCGCGCGCGGGCTTGGGCAGCTTCCAGTTCCCGTGCTTGTCCATGTGCGGCTGCCGTTGCACCTGGAGGATCATGTCCCCAAGGACACGCTCGCGTACCCCTGCGAGCTGCGCGCTCGTCTTCGCGCCGAGGCTCAGCACCTCCTGCTCGCGCAGCGGCGCGTCGCGCATGCAGATCTCGAGACACGCGCCGGGGATCCACGCGGGAATCGTATATTTCTCGGCGAGGAGGAGGCGCTCGACGGCGTCGAGCTTGTAGTTGGTGTCAGCGTCCTCAAGCTTGGTGATCGCGCGCTCGCGCAGTTTGGGGAAGGAGAGGCTCGTGGCAACGGCGAGCAGCGCTATCCAGTCATCGAGGGTGTACGCGGAATCGTCGTGGACGCTGCAGTGGCCGAGTCGAAATCAGAGACGACTCGCACTGATACACGATGAGAATCACTGACCCATAGTATAGATAACGCAACAACGCCTCGAACGACGACATCGTCCCCGGAAGACAGATCGCCATGTCGTCCGTCTGGCCCTTGTTGCCGTGCCCCTCAAGAAGGTCCCTGAAGTACGGCGATTCGCGCTCCAAGAACGAGCGATGCACTCGGAACAAACAACCCTCCACCTGTAAGATACGGATTAGTCTACCTTCGAAAAGCGCGAGAAGCCAGTCTGTGCAACTTACATCGAATATGACCAAGTCGTCCTGGAAGTAAAACTGGCTATGTCGGGACGCATAGGACGTAGGCGTGGGCGACGGTGACGATGCGCGTGTCTCCGCTTGTGGAATCGCGGAAGATACAGAGATCGATGTCACGTTAGAGTCTCTCCTCGGACGGGGTACAGGCTTGAGCGGCGGTTGGGGGCTGACGTGTACATTCTTGATGGGCAGCGATAGCGGCGGCACGGACGGAGAGTATCGCGCGCGGGGGGGCGTGAGGTTCTCAAAAGACTGATAGGACGGCACTGGCGAGATCGAGCGTGTGGGGCTCGACGGGCGCGGAACAAAGTCGTAGTCGTAGTCGTCTTGGGCCTGCCGCCCGCCCAACGGAGAGCGCGCACTGCGCGGCGACAGGTTGGTGGATATCGACGGGAACGAGGACACCGAGGACGGCGAGACGGGTGGCGGCCTCGTCGGAGATCCCACCGGTAGGCGGTCGCACGCGCACGGCGGGGAGCGGGCGAAGGCGGACGAACGCGAGGAGGCCGACTTACGAGACTTCCGTCCCATGGTGGTGAGAGTCACTGCGGGTAAGAGGTGCGACAAACCGCGCCGAGTCCAGGTCTTATACTTCCCCGAGCCTTCAGTTCAGCCACTTCGGCAGCCAGACCAAGTGGGCTTCCCGCAAGCAAAGGAGTAAAATGTCTCCCAGAAGTGAGTGTCATCGCCTTGCGGTGATGTGTGCCATCACACGACGAGAAACGTTGGTGATGCGGGTAATGTTACGGCATCCCGAAGCCTCGCTATGATTAGGGTGCTCGCAAACAGCCCATTTCGCCTCGAGGGCTCCCTAATCACAGCGAGTCATTGATGCAAACTCGCGTCGGAAGCGCATTGAGAGTAGCTTGAATCGCTAGGGTGAGTGCGGACCGACTAACTCGAGCGGCGCAGATCATGCAGCGCCTAGATTGCAGGGTTGGCTGACAGCGATACTAGGGTTTGCCTGGTTTTATGAAATCACCCTACACAATGACGATTCAACACATAGATTACCACCAAGGTCGTCCAGCCTAAAAGGCAGAACTTACTCACAGTATCAAGCAACTATGGAAGACAGTACTCGCAAGCACTCAGAAGGAATAGCGTAGATCCCTAGGCTCATGCCATCCGGCCACCCGACGGCCACATTTTCTCCAATGTGGTCCAAGTCCAGATGCGGCATTACCGCCTTTCGAAGCGATAAGCAGGACTTCAGGTGGACGTCAAGATCGAGGATTGCGAAGGGCGGTGTCACAAGATACACCACGCTCGATTCTGGGGTCGCGAGGCGTGATAGAGTGTCTTTCAGGGTCTCCTTCGACGACCCCGCGAGGTCAACAACGGCCGGTGTGAAGCTCTCGTCTGTACAGGGTAATGAGATGACAGTTGAATCGTAAGTACCACACGACCTACCACCGCCCCGAATGCTAAGCAGATGCCTTGGTGGCATGTATGTCTTCCAATAGATGACTGCGGTGGTGTTACCCGCGTCGGGCGCGTGCATAAATCGGTGAAGAATAAGAAGCGAGGGTACGACACCGCCCTGGTGAAGGAATCCAAACAGGACCGATAGGACGACGTTCAAAATAAGGGTAGCTGTCTGTACAGAGATCAATCCAGCCGTTTCATCGGAACTGAATAACGACATACCCAGAACGTCGTTCCCAGTCTCTGCAAAATTCCGCTATTCGCCAACAGCACGACGAAAGGAACTACGAGAGGCGTAAGAAAGCGCGGTTCCTGGTGCGGCTGTACCGAAAGAATAAGGAGTGATGACAATATCACTTCAGTGCAGACTACGTGGCGCTTCAGCAGGCAGTGGCGCTTGAGAAACGTACGACGTACCGACTGCGGTCATTCTGCTCGTATGTGGTGTAGGTTTGCCTTTGTTGTCCGATTTGTGCCGGAGAACCTGCCAGCCGGCTTGCATGCCGGAAATGAGGACACAGGGACCCACGATCATCGGAAGGTTGACAGCGACATGAAGCCATCGGGGGTGTAGGCCATGTTTGGCGAGATTATCCGGGGAGAGGTTGTACAGTAGGAAGTTGTATGGAGTGAATACTAGTGGTGCGCCGCCATCGCGGAAGTAATACGAATCGAGGGCAATGATCGCGGTCGATGTCAGAACTGTAGCTGATCCTGCGTACAGAACGTAGCTCGACAGTCGAGCCAAATTAGGGGGTCGCGCTTCTTGGTAGCAGACGATAATAGCTCTTACAGCAATCGGAGCGGTGAAGGCAATAAAGGTGATTCTGTTGAAGATTCCCGTGATGATGACCGCCGCAAGGCACGCCAATGAAACAGGTCTCTATCATCAAGTCAGCCAACCCATAGCGGCGACCACAATCCCAAGAACACGGACCTTGCAGCCGTCATGTACCTGCTTCCAAAGTGTCAGGGCCAACGCCAATAGGACAGCCTCAACAGAGTTGGAGAATGCTCGCAACTGAAAAGTCAGCATTGTGGACGACGTGGCCAGTAGAATCAGAGCAGGGCCTTTGACATGGGGTACAAGACACCATATTGAGTAGTCTGCGATGGCATTTATCAGCCATGTTCGAAAAGCAATCACAAGCCGCTTACCTAGGACGAAGGACAGGACCAGGAAAGACAAGCGTTCAGCGCCGAAGATGAGCACGGGTGCGATTGTATCTATCCAGACACAATGAGCGCATGAGACTGAGTCGCACAATGGCTCAGAACCTTTGGATGTGAGCTTAATGATCAGGAAAGGAACGCCAGTGGTAAGTAATGGCAGCCCAATCGATCGACATGGGAAGGTCGCATCCCACTCCCATGTCCGCAGAGTCTGGAGACCAAGTATCAGGCCTGCAAGGCTAGCGTTCAGCGTTCAAATCTCAGATTGCTTGGAGATAACCTACTCAACCTGCTGTAACTTCCCCATTTTGAAAGTGCTCGTCAGGGTGTATGTAGCCCTTCCCAAAGAAAGCGAATATAACGCGTAGGACGACAAGCCCGCAATACGACGCAACCTCGAATTTTTTCAAGCCCAGAACCATATCATGGAGTAGAAAGAATTCTGGTGTAACGCAGGGAGTATAAGCGCAAAAGAGGATGAGTGTTGACGTTGAGGTTGAGGTTGAAGGCACCCGCCCTCGATGAGGGTCAAAAGCAAGCAGGTTGCGCGAAGGCGCCCAAGCCTGCTCTCTTTCCTCGACCACCATCTCGACGACACCTTTGCTCTGACAACCTCTCTCATCATGGTCAGTATTGCCTAGATGATTTCACACGCTCTTACTTACTTTCTGTTGGACAAACTTGCACTTACAACATCCAATGCTATCGTCCTGTGCTACGCTGTCGCTTACCAATATCAGGCCTCTCTACACTTCTGCTCGGAATGCAACAACCTCCTATATCCCAAGGCAGATCCTGACCGCAGAGTTATGGTCTACGCTTGTAGAATATGCGCCTACGACGAAATTGGAGAAAACCAGTGTGTCTACAGGAACGATCTTTTGACGGTCACAAAGTATGTCTGTCATTCTCCTGACGCGCATACCCTTGATTTCGGCATGGGGGTCATCGTAGACTGACTCTGTGTGCAGAGAACAGATTGGTGTTACACACGATCTCATGACAGACACAACTCTGGTGCGCAATTTGATGATGATATTCACACAGACACTCAGGTTGCGTTCAATGACAGGCACATGCTACCATGACATGTCCCAGCTGCGGACACGACGAGTGCGTACCCCTGAAATTTGAGACCTATGGTTCGCTGAATGTCGTCACAGCGCGGTCGTCTTTCAAGACCAGTCGAAACGAAGAGAGACGCGGATGATTCTCTTCTACGTCTGTACCAAATGCAACAAAAACTACCTGGACCCTACATTACCGTCGGACAATAGGCCAGATATAGACTAATACAACATCATTCTACTCGTCGACTCCGACATCCTGTGTACACCTCCTTCCAATCTATGATATATGCGCCTGTGAAGAAGCTGTCGCCGTGCGCCGTGCGATCGTTCTAATCACATCGGTGGTCTCAGCGCTGCAAGTATCGCCCCTCTCGTAGTTGTTATGTGGCTCATCCAATTATTATGCCAGTCGCTGGTACTCTGTTACATTCGGTGCAGTTGGATGTCTGCCAGGAGTACCGTTCGCGTCAAAGCTTGCGGGGCTCGACCCATCGCCGAGGCAGGTAAGCCAGTCATCGCAGTGATGTTCCATGTGGACCACGGAGCTTACGTACAGCGCAGTGTATATCGTCGTACGAATGTCTTGAAACAAGTGCTCACGGATCAACATGCTTGATTATCATTGCTCCAGGGCAGGGGTGCCCATATGTCCATGTTCTCTTGACGCTCTACTCGCGAACTTCAAGTGGCGTATGGCCTATAAAAACGCACACAGCTAAGTGGGAGAGCGATGATTGATACAGATCTATCACCATGCGGCGCCTTCATGGACATAAAGCAAATCTTCACTTCTGTTGGACTGTTACGTGCGCTCGCGCTTGAGCAGTAAGTCCTTTTGTGGCATACCTTGCCTCACGCACACATACTGCTAGATCAGTAATATCGTGTAGGCCACAGCATTGATTGATGGCGAAAGCCATCACTTCACTCCGGAATCGGACGCGACCCTCTCGCCGGCAATCAAATACAAGGCTCAGAGTTCCCATGGAGAACATGACAGACGGGTCAATGTCGCGTTCAGCAGATGTGCAGATGGCGTTTCGCGTCCTCGTGTAGTGTTGCTTCCGGCGACACGCTCACCGTACACCCTCCTGGCACACCATGCTAACCTGACAAATTACGGGCAGATACCCGCTGACTGCGAAGGATCGCCAGATGTTTAGACAATCCGGACTCACGCGGCCTGTACTGTGAGGTTCTCCGACAGGCTTAGCCCCTCGGAACCGGCCGTCGCTGATGCCACAGCTGTCTTTCGCCGCTGAAAAGGGTCCAATATACGCAGTAGGACCCTGGAATGGTATCACCTGTCTCCAGCTTTGCATCTAGCACTGACTTATTGCCACTCAGATACTGCGAGGGTAGACATCAGAGCATCGTGGACTCCCGGCGTCATGAACTCCAGAAGATGCCTCCAACACGTCTGCTCGGCCTAAAGTTGTGATGTCGGCCGGATGTTGGCTATTCACCGAGCGCGCGGCATTGAGGCGGTGAGTCGTAGGCCTTGGTATTCCAACTCCGCAATATCTGAGCCGCCTCACAAGTTTCCACCAGTTGCTAGGATGCAGAGACCATGCCGCGATAGGTCAAGCACGCAGCCTCGTCAGCGTGCGACATGACAATACTCGGATTTTGACCCGAGGCAACTTCTCGTTCAACCTTAAATGAATCAGTTGTATACTTAAGACACGGGCAGCTACGTCCGTGGTGTAATGAGAACACGATTGCCCCAACATGCTTGAGCAATCGCGCGAAAAGGTCGTGCTCCCTAGTTTCCGGGAAGCGTTTGGCGGTGCGTCTCTTTGGCACTGTATTGGATGCATTGCTGACTTTGAGCTCGCAAGATTATCTGCTTAGTACGCCACATATCTCGGCTGGTCAATCCATTGACTGCGTACAAAACATGCATGTGCCTGCGCGTTTGTCCATGGTTATGGTGAGGCTGTGGATGCCTTTTGCGAGTGTTTCATATATCTCATAAAATGGCTAGGACAAGCATATGGACTTGGTTCGCAAAGATGCGATTCGTGATGAAATACTATCCGATGAGCAGCTTTCCCCGTCGCCGTCCTCGTCGAGAGGCCCAAGAAGTCCGCCCAGGCCACCCACTCACCAACACAAGCGCTTCTTATGCGCATTGTGTGACAGACGGTTTTCAAGGTATGCGAAGCACCCCGTACTGCAAGGATGCTACCCTTGTTAATAATTGGACATCACCAGACCGAGCGCTTTGAGGACGCACATGAACTCGCATACCGGCGATAGACGTGGGTGATAAGCATAGATTACTAGGTAAATTCTGACCTTGGAGCACTTACAGCTCACGAATGCCTGCATGCTGGATGCACCAAGCGATTTACTACGCGTTCGAATATGCGTAGACACGCGGCCTCGCATGCAGAGCCACATACCAAGCGTTATGGTCTCATTTCGTGTCACAGGACAAGCTAATGTGGATTATTTTTACCTGTTATCATTGAACGCATTTACAATCGTCTTCAGCAAATTTTGGATTGATAGCTAGCCTCCCCAATTCTCACTTATTGTCTTTGTTGAGTATGAATCTTATTAACTCCGATAAACCCGACCACGTGAACCACGTGGACGCCACCACGGAGGCGCTTATCTGCTATGGCATCCGCAGCCATGGCCATGGCCAGGCCTTCTTCGCCTAAGTATCACGTTCGTTCTGCGTTCCATGATCCCCCGCGAAATCCCCACAATGGAAAATTGGTTTGACCTGCGCCGCTGATCGCACGGTTCGTTTGTATGATTGGTCGTGTGTCTTTCTGCGGGCTGAACGCTGGCACGACGGGGAGGCGGAGGGACGCGTCTACGATGTGTAATGGTTGTACACGCTTAAAACAGATCTGAGGCACGGATTTTCACAGCCGTCACTGAAAAATTGGCTCATATTGAGGCGCGGCGGGAACGTAAGGAAATCCGTGGAGGGAGTGCGGTGTGCCGCGACATGGGCGGCCGTCAGGAGCCGCGTTTTGTACGGAGCTCATGCCGCGAATAACGCATCGGGATCTTAGTAGACTCCATGTAATCTTGCACCGTCAGAGTGTGGAAATGTGAGCGAACGCTCTCGAACATCAGTATGACGCGCGCAAGAGCATGTCGTGGAAGCATACCTAGTCGTGGGCATAGGTGGGCATACGCACCCACGCGTCCCACGTTTGTCGTATTACTATCGATGGCCCACCGAGCTAAAGTCGATGCGAAATTCATGAATAGAGCACGCACTGAGTCACACGACGGAACAGCCACACATCGCGTGACCAGTCATGAGATGTACGACATTGAGAACAGATACAATATACAGGTTACAGCGTTGTTATTTCTTTATGTTGATGGTGACAAGTGACAGGGTCCCTAATAGAAATACATGCCTTGCGACCGGTCCAAGGCCTCGTTGGTTGCTACACATTACTTGCGATGTAGTCTAACTTGGATTATAAGTTACTTCGTGGTCTGTGCGTGCGAGCGTTAGGCTAGGTGACGTAATGAACAACGAGCCGACTCACATCAGCATCGCTCATGATGGGCGTCGGGTTGGGAGGGGAAGTCGACACAGCGGATGATGTGCGAGCAATGGCGGCGAGGTCGACGTCTGAGGTCGAAGATAAGCGGAGTACTCGCGGAGAGAGGGGCGTCAAAACGCACCTGGGGACTTGAGCGCGTTCTTCCTGAACTTGAGAGCCTCCTTCCTCTCCTCGTCTGTGACCGAGGCAGAGCTCGTCCGCCTGTTCTCTCCGGCTCCAGCAGGCGGAACCTCTGGCTCAACCGCTGACGTCTCAATGAGCTGCTGTTTATAAAATTGCTTCAAAAAACGCGACATGCCTTCGGCCTCTTCGCCCTCCTGATCGAACATGGCGGCATCTTCAAGGTCGCGCGCGTTGCTGAGCGAGCCCCAATTGTGAGGACCTGCACCGCCCTTGGGGGTGCGCTTGTTCATGCCCGACTTGGACTCTGAACGGTCTTTGAGGATAGCACGAGGCGAAGTTGCGCGTTCGGTGCGAGTCATGGTGGATGCGCGACGACGAATGAGGACGAGAGCTGTGTGGAGGATGTTATGAGATGGTTGCAAGAATACGAGTAGCGTGCGTCAAGAGTCGGGGGTTTATATGGGGGCTGTGTCGTTTAGCTCCAGCCTTGCGAACAGCTCGCGTGATCGCTTTGCAGCCCGAGAACGATCCACCCGTGGCGGAGAGTGTCACGTTCCAGCCCCATTTTGAGCCATATCCATTCAGTTCCCAAAGGATCTAGGTAGTGAGCCCACGCTGCCATCATTACGCAGCTGCTGGTATGTCGCATTACTGCTCGTCACGTCTGTAAGCCTCCTCGCTGCCCGAGACGACGAGCACGGTCTCTCTCTGACAGGGGCCGCTGTGGTCGAGGTCGTTCCTAACCGCCTGAATTCCAAGCGAAACGTGGGGAGCCGTGGGAATTGTGATGTCAAACCACGGCATTTCCCACGTCGGCATATCGGGCCATCCACGTGGTGAATATCCGTGCACCATTTCCTTGCGTCTCTTTTCACACAACTACTCCAGTATTCACCATCCCTTTCGTGTCATTGCTATCGGATGAAGTGCTAATTTGAAGTCTTTTAATAGCGCTTGAATGTCGGAGTCGCTCGAAATCACAGTACAGCGACTTCTGCGAAGCTCAGAAGATGTCAAGATCGCTATTCACGCGAGAGCGATTCCAGGCCATGAAGAGGAGCAGCTGGACCCGTTCGCGACGCATGACAATGGCTCAAAACACGCGTCCGATACATCCGAGCGCGACAATAGGCGAATAGTTGCGGTTATTACGCACCTCGACAGTTCCACCGGTGATGAACAAGGATGGTGCGTACACAACCTCCGGGATTATACACCCGGTGAAGCGTCATCCGGACGACTTTGTATACTGACATTGTTTGTTGTACCATATTCAACTCTGATTTGGCGCTACTTTGCAGTACTTTTATATTGAGACCACGTCGACGTCGACCGACATCAGCTTCCGACGTGTATCTGGTCGAACATGTCTTTCCTATCCTTGAGAGTTTTACTATTAACATGGCTCAATCTCGTCGTAATACCCTAAATCTGGGATCCTCTGCTGCGCTCAACCAGCCAAGGACAGGTAATACCCTGATCTCTTCAAATATCACTTGGGAGCTCATCGTATCGTTATACATAGAATTAACCCTAACAGTCCATCCCGGCCACGATCCATTAATGGACCCAATATATATGAACACCGACGATCTCCAGGGTCTTCGTGTGCTTCTTGCGGAATGCAAACGCTTGAAAGATACCGCAGGTATGCTGCATATACAACCTTCCCGCAGAGCCGTCTCAAGCTACTCGTCACAGTTGCCAACAGCGAACCGGGAGTCATTCCTCCGTATCCCTGGATCTTGCCCTATGTTACGAAGTCTCAGCCGCCAGAATGTATGAGCTCCCTTGAAAATGACTGAATTGCTCAATGCTCACGTCTTCTACTCCTCGCACATCAGTGTCCCTCGTCCCTCCAGACCTCCGACATACGCATCGTCCGGTATATACGCTGCTATCAGAGGCGTTTGCGGGCTCTCCAGGGGACGACATCTTTGATATCTCCGTGATCCGTGAAGATTGGATCAGATTGAAAGTCAGGGAGTTTTACGACGCCAGCAAACAAGTTGCGTCTCTGAGGCACGCCCAGTGTATTTTTCTGAGCTCCGTGAATTTATTAATCTATGATACCCAGCTTACGCATTGGAACATTCAACGTAAATGGTAAACTTCCCTCGCAGGATCTCTCTGCTTGGGTCGGAAGGGCGTCGAAGTGGGATCAATATATTCCCGCTCTCTTGGACCTATCTCCACTCTCGTTGGGCGAGACAATGAAAGAACATTCTCGGGACGCAGATAGTACGCCTTCTCGCTTTTTATAAATCATTATGCTGAGATTCACGTCAGCTGTATCCTCGCTGAGCATCGGCGACTCGGAGTCCGAACATAGATCACACGCTTCTTCTCAGCTCGCTCCTGGCTCCAGTGCTACTCTTCTACCCGAAGGCCGATCGGAAGATGAGGACCCAGACATGATCGTACTGACATTCCAGGAGCTGGATCTATCAGCAGGGGCGCTGCTCTATTCGACAGAGACAACACGAGAAGACGCATGGTTTACGGCGGCGATGGCCGGGCTCGGCGAAAAGGCCACAATGTACACGAAGGTAACACTGAAATAGATTTTCGTCGAATGATTACCACTTACGTGGCGTTCTAGTTAGTCTCGAAGCAGCTGGTTGGAATGTTGCTCCTCGTCATCGTGAAGAGTGAGATCAAGCACTCCTTTACTCAGGTGCAGACCGCCTCGGTCGGAGCAGGTATCATGGGTCTCATGGTAGGTTTTGATTGTACTACACATCTCCGCTGGTGCTGATCCCTGAAACAGGGCAACAAGGGCGCAACGGCCGTGCGCTTGACATATTCGCCCCCCGCGTCCCGTGAAATCCCGACACCGCGCCCAACAGTACTCACGTTTTTGAACGCGCATTTGGCAGCGTTCGACGAAATGTATGAGAAGCGCAACCAGGACTTTCACGACATCTCGAAGCGGCTTGTGTTCGATTCCGGAGTCCCGGCACATGACCTCAACACACCTACAGACGACTATCTTACCCAGACCGTCTTGTTGAATGTGTATCAAAGCGACGCGCTCCTTTGGATGGGTGGTAGGTGCAGTGTTCATCCGTGTAACACGGCCTCGTTGTCACCATGGAGCGCCTGCAGACCTCAACTACCGGCTCAATCTCCCCGACTCAGATGTACGCAGCCTCCTGTCGGAGGAGGCGGCGGATAATATTCCTCTCTTGCTTGGTTTTGACCAGGTTTGCTCGTCAAAAGTGCTTCTCCCTTTGCGATGCCGCTGACACACAGGCACAGCTGACGGTAGCCGCGCGCGCGGGGAAGGCCTTCGAACATTTCGTAGAGGCTCCGATCACTCACGCGCCGTAAGTTGCCTGCGCCGCAGAAATGCGGTGCTGAAAGCTAATATCGCGTGCCATCAGCTCATACCGATTCGGCGCTGGCGCATTGACGGACAGTCTGGGCTACGACATGAAGTGAGTTGTTCCCCGTGTAACCGCTCCTGCTCACCACAAAGGCGGCAGACGCAAGCCGGCCTGGACGGATCGTATCTTGCATATGACCTCCCCGATCACGCATGTCGACCAGACGTCGTACGCGAGCCATCCGGAAATAACTATGAGCGATCACAGACCAGTGTCGGCGAAGTTCGAGATACAGGTAGGTTTTTCGGTGATTGTGCACACCATTTCCTGTTAACGATCGTACAGACCCCCGTCGTTGATTCGGACGAATTGGAAGCTCTAGTACACAATCTGTGGCGGGATGTCACAAACTTCGAGGATTCTGAGTTAATCCCGCAGCTCAGTCTAGCGTCAACCATGTTAGATATAGGGCGAATTTGGTGCGCTATCAGATCATCTAATCGATCCTCATGACTGACAGGAGGATTAGGTACAAACAGACCCGGACTGTGAACTTGCGAGTTAGCAATACAGGACAGGTAGGCGACAGGTTTCGCAAAGCGTCAAGAATCTAGGTCTCTAAAACACGATGCTAGGTTCCGTCGGTATTTAGATTTGTTCCATTGGCACCGGGCGCCGCGATTCGTGAGTTTTGAACGTCGACTGTATGGTCTGACGCTGACACGAGGCTAAGATCCTGGTTGGCTGTGTGTCAAGCCTAAAACTGTGAGCGCTATGCGATCGCGTGAGTGCAGGCAATAAACGCTTCCGATTTCATAGGGCCTACTGCGGCCAGGCGAGTCCACGGACATTACGTTCACTGCCGAAATTGACAATGCTTCCGCTACGGAGTTAAACCTTGGAGATGGGCGACTCGAAGTCACAATGATCTTGCACACGGCGCTTGGGAAAGACCATTTCCTCACGGTCGCCGGGCAATATGGTGCGTAGACTGCCTATCTGTGATTCGGTGTAGAGTCTCATTGGAGGCGTATCACAGAACGGACGTGTTTCGCGACGAGCATGGAGCGGTTAGTCCGGATGCCAGGGCCCGTTCGGACAACGACGGCCCAGAAATTGCTCTCCGATGCAGACGCGACGAACGCGCCACGAGAGGTCATGAGGCTCGTAAACTGGCTTATGACAGAAGCGACGAGCATTGTGCGCGCACCCGTCGGGATAATGTAGCAAGCTACTGATGGTTTCGATGCAGGAATCACTGTTTCTCGCACCTGGCGACCCGAAGTGGACGGCCGAAGTTCGCGAGGTAGACTATATGCTTTCAAAGAGGCGTAATGACTCATCCCGTCTCTATTCCAGAGTTTAGACAACGGCACGAGCTTTCCGGTGCCGCCGAACGACCAGCAACGCATATTTTGTTTGAGTGTTGCGCAGTGCTTACTGGAATTTCTCGACGCGTTGCCTGAGCCAGTCGTACCGTATTCTGTGCACCCCGCCTGTATGGTAGTCCAAAGCCGGGACGAAGCTTTTGAGGTATGTCTGCAAACTTTCGTTTGTAAGGAAGCTGACACATGATCTGCAGCTCTTGAACGAGTTCCCGAGCGCTTCTGTCAACGTATGTGGCAGTGGCAGTGTCGCGCTGTTAATCCCTTCGCTGACAGATTGCAGGTGTGGATATCCATAACGTCCTTTTTGCACTTCATAAGCCAGCAAGGAGGCCCAGCGACAAGAGCTGAAAAGCTTGGTCAGTCGTCTGTCTACTCATCAAGCAGGTAGCGGGCCTAACGGAGCAGCATTAGCCGCCAGGTTTGCCCCGATCTTGCTTCGGGATTCTGCAGGTATGACGCAGACTTCACCAATTGCAAAGCGGAGATTTGTGTCGTTGTTCATCATGTAAAGGACGTGAATGTCATCGAATAAATTGCGGACCGTACACTACAAGGATTCGGAGCCGTGCGTGTCGCCAGGCATGCATGCAGATATCGCTACAACTACGGAGGACTTGGGGATCAGGGGTTCTGCCCTTGCGGGTATAGGGATGTGGTATGGAGGAGACAATGGTGGATTGAAAGCAACAGAGGCCAGCTGTGCAAATGTCCCATGATGCAGTCATGTCTGAGCATCTGACGGTTGCACTACTTTTGCCTATGAATGGTAGCATGAATATAACGAATGAGATGTATGAGATTGGACATACACAGGGACGTAGGCGCAAGGAACACCTCTGCGGTTGCAGTTCGAGCATGACGGTCTCAGCCCGTCGCATTTGAGCTTGCGTCCTAACCGACAAACGAAGGTGAGCAAACGGTACACAACTGATAGAGAAATAAGGTAACCTCTGCAAAACTGGCAGGCCATCGGGGTTCTACGAGGAGTGCGAGGCACCTCGTCATCAGAGCTGTCCTGCTGTTGCTGAGCAGCCTAGAGAACACCGCTATTAGTTTTGTACCGCTAGGACCATAACAGCATACAAACCTCTGTGGTCGACATGAAGAAAGGTATTAGATGTAGAAGAGGAAACCGAGTAGAGGAAGGGTAGTAGAATTAGGGAGAGGAGACTGAACGATGGAGGAAGCCGTCGTGGCCCGCCTCTTTATAAGTGTTCGAATGCCGCTGCCGCGCACGACGCACCTGGCCCGAAGACAGAGTCACACAAACGGGGACACACAGCCATGCGCAAGATGAAAGCAAGAGATAGGAGGAACAGTGTAGTAGCCGGATCCTGTGTTGTAAAACGGTCCGCACCTGTAAGCTAAGGTGTGCTGCGTAACGCCAGAACGATGGGCGAGGCGGCGTAGCTTGAGTTGCTGAGCGAACGAACGCGCGCACCTGATTTAGTCAGAGGCCGGGTGTATGGAAAGAGCGATGCCATCGTCAGGTACTTCGTGCAGCCATTCACTTACTGCTTCAAGCGCTGCGAACCTGCAAGCTGCTGAAGGCAGTCTTGCGCGGATCAGCGAGACACCACAACCACTTGAAGCGCGCAGGAGTGTTGCCGCGGTAGGCTCTGCTTCTGCGGTGAGGGCGGCCAGAGCACGCGGCTCTGGGGAAGATGACTCGTTATTGCCACCACATGCGCGTGTCGTCGCCGAGCCAGAGCTGAGCTTGAAGTATACAACATAGCTCTCCGGAGACGGGCTGTCCAGCTACGTCATATTGAGGGCGTTGAAAACTCAGACTCCGCCACGACGTTCGAGTGCCGGGTCTGGCCACGTTGGTGCGTTGTCTCAGTCTTTGCAATGCCGAGATCTAGATACCCGACCCTGCTAAGGAATCAGCTTCCGTAGGATGAGGCATAGACGGTGAGTCTGAGATCCGGAAGTAAACGATACTGCTTGAGCCGATTGCATCCGGCTTTGTGGTGCCAACTCGCCCATGGTGCGAGGCGAACGCGCCTAGCACGGGGGGCTGCCCGAAGTCAGCGGCGTCATGAAAACTCTCAAAGAGCGCTGCATAGACGCCACGATCGTGAACAAGCCGGTGATAGACTAACGCAGCGACAGACCATATGCACACGACCACACCCAAGAAGTTGTGTGCATCCTGTCGTGGAACGTAACCTTGCCAGATGTCGTACCGCCACTGGCATGATAACTGTGAAACAGTGATCCACAGGGATGGATACCAATGAACGCTGGTTTCACCCTCAGCTGCATTTCACCGGGATTGCAGTGCTGATGGTGCACTATCGGACCGCGTTAGGGAATATTTGCCTTGAAGAACGGCCGGCCGGTCCATAACCTTTGTTGTGGCTGAAGAAACGCGTGGATGAGGTCACGCCAGTGCGCTCGATGAAAGTGAGCTTACTTTGACTGCTCACAGTCCCGAGGTGAAACAGGGCTAGGCTGGAAGGTGTTCCACGTACTCATGTAGAGCATAGTGCATATGGGACCTCAGCTTGCCGTGCGCCGCAGATGCGATCAAAGGACGAACTTTACGATGGCCCTGATTGCATACCTTCCTTTTCAATCATCCTCATTACGCTCTCAGTGAACGATCGGATCGACAGAACCCTCCTATCCGAGATGTGTGGTTCGCGGGACCGACCGAGAGTGACCGCGTAAGCTGAGATTGGGCTGACGACCGAAGCGGGCACAAGGCTTCTCGAAGGCAAAGAAATCGGCTGAGTCCATAGTCGAACAACTTGTTGTCCAGACCCAAAGTAGGATCCGCAGAGAGTTACGCGGTGGCGGTACATGATTGAGAATGGTCCGAGTCCGATGGATCATTGTCGGCGACGTCGCCTAAGCATCCACGAAGAGACATTGATACTTGCGTCAGGCCTTACTGCGCCATTGTCGAGAGCCGTTCTTCTACACCAAAGCTCTGCACTGAGCTGAAGTCGGATGCTACAAAAAAGATGGCTACTGTCAAATTTGCAAATGGAAACTTGCCAGCTGAAAGAGACCGCTTACCGCGAAGAGCGCTATCGTACCCTGGTGGTGACAATGCACTAGAAACATCGCCATATTTTTTGTCGGCGACAGCTCTCTCCAGAGGGTGCGTACCAAGGTGACCGTGCGGGGCTAAGTTGCAGTGCACGGACAGGCGCTCGTCGAAGCCGACCGGTCCGGTCCGGATTGTTTGAAAATCGAGCCACTGCACACCCAACTCGAAAGCAACGGCCGCCGTTGCTTTCACAATATACTTATACTACGGGATTTACCAGCATCGTCACCGGGAAGCACGCAAGTGGTCCGAACCTTGGACTTGCTAGGTTTGCAGTGCACGACGTTATACGACATACTATCTGAGTTGGAGCCTCTTTCATAGCCTTCAATACTAAGTATTCGGCACCCTGCTGGATCCTATCGTCGTGCAGCCTACAGTGCCTTCTGCATGATAGTAGCTCATCCATGTCACGATAATTTAGAAGTCGACGTGACATCGTGATGCGACCGTAACATCAGTCATAAGATTGCCTGAAAACACAAGCCCTCTAGTCCTAAATTCCAGCAATATCGGACCAGGCTTCGAGAAAGGAGCCTTACCAGGTATTTAACGAACGAAGCGGCAGTGCCGGCCGGAGGCAAAGACCAATGACAAAGCCGGCACTAATCTTAACAGATGCTCGACGTGGTAGTGGACGGACGCCACAGACCGTCAACCGGATATTATAATCAAGAACATATCGCACTCGGGAGTATCATCCCTCTGATCCTTGAATGCACGACGGGCAACAACGAGCGCGGTATGACAGACGTACACACGTGATAGCTCACTGCAGCGGTTCGTGTCTTTTGAATTTTGTCCCGTGTTCGCGACGTTGCAAATATATGTCCGACCGAGACGGAGGCTATGACGCCCGAGTGTAGAATCCCCACCGATCAGGAAGCAAACGATGGATTCTGGTATGACCAGGACCATCGAAAATATCTAATAAGAATATTGTTATACATTTGAGTATGAACGCGCGTGTCACGGCGTGTGCACCTTTGTCCGCTGGAAGGCGAAACTACGCGAACAGCTTCTTGAACGCTTTCTTCTCCTTGTCACGCTTCTCCTTTCTGCGTGCCCTGACCTTTTCCAACTCCGCCACAATGGCGGCATCGCCCTCGACTAATTTGTGAGCGCGTGTGAGGTCCTTCTCTGCGAGGTCGTCCTCCTTGATGCCGCTGTATCCGAGCGAGCGGCGATACAGGGCTTTCGCTACGAAGGCGCAGAGCATTTTAGAAACACGCTCCGGATGATACGCGCAACGAACCAACCTTGATCAGCGTCATTGAGCTCCAGCCTGTCCAACGCCCGAGAAGCGCTATCGATGGCGACCTGGGCGTACGCCGCGCCGCCGAGCCGGACAGCCGCCAACGCGGTGTTTAGCAAAAGCGGAGCCAGCAGCGCGTCATACGAGTCACGCAGCTCAGGCGGTGCGTCGTCCGGCAGGACGGGATGGAGGTCCAGATAGCGGACAGCCTCTGCAGATTTGCATTAGCCGACCGGTCCCGTAGTAAGACAGTTGCAGTATCGTGGCCACGTACTTTGGTACTTTTCGAGAGCCTTCTCCACCTTTCCTTCCTTGAAGAGCTTGTTACCAACCTCACGAACTTCGCGCGCGACGCGCAACGCAACTTCGGGCTTCTCCTGGACGTCGCCGTCCGCGAGAGGATCCTGGTCTGCAGGCCAGTCCTCGTAAGGGTCGCCGTCTGCTGCAGCCGTGGGTTCCAGCGATGGATCTGCAGGGTCGAGCTGCCCACAGTCTACAATTGTGCAGGGTTCTGTGGGAACGTCTCCTTCCGCCGTCTTGTGATTCTCGATGGCACGTACTACACGCGTGTTGTTGAGCACTGCGGTCGAAGCACATCTCAATGCGCGTAAAACATACCTACGGATTTGCCCCGAAAGACTTCGCCGAACACAACGTGTTTTCCGTCCAAATGTGGAGTCGGTGCCGCAGTCACGAAAAATTGCGATCCGTTGGTGTTCGGTCCCGCGTTTGCCTGAAGATCGAAGTCAGTAATACGCACGAGAAGCGTTGGGACCACACGGATGCTACACGATACGGAACGCGTCAATACTCTGACCACTTGTTTAGGACGCTGGTGAAGAATGTCCGTCTAAGACCGTGGTGGAAGCGAGGAAAACGACCTAAAATCAACATTCTCTGATACTGCGTGAATGACAGTATCCGTGTTTCACACGCAGACAGTGGAGTAGGGAACACGGTGGCCACCACCGACCCAGAGGCGCTGAGGGCTGGAGGCCGAACGGCGACCGCGAGGACAACAATGCGGCAACCGTGTCAGACCGAAGACAGACGAAGCTTACCATAGACAGCAAAAAGGGTTTGGTGTGGTTTAGCGTAAACCCTTCGTCTTCGAACTTCTCGCCGTAGATCGACTCTCCGCCTCTTCCATCTCCGTGGGTGAAGTCCCCGCCTTGGATCATAAACCTAGAGAACGCGTCAAATCCACAACTTGGAGCGTAGCCGTACCGAAATACCCTTTGATCACTCGATGGAAGTTGCTGCCCTTGTACCATAGTTTCTTGCCCGCTTGGCCCTCGCCCTTCTCCCCCGTGCAAAGTGCACCTGCAAAAAAATCAGACGGAACCTCTGGATAGTCTGCGTGCGGGTACGTACGGAAGTTCTCAGCGGTCCTCGGAACGACGTCAGAGTATAGCTGGAATACGATCCGCCCTGCCGGGCGTCCACCGATAGTAACATCGAAATAAGTCAAGGGACGCTGTGCCGCCATGTTTGCGAGTTTCGAAGAGACTTGAGGGTTGAGAGACAGATGCTAAGGAGCTCTTGCACGTCGATGCGAGCGCGGCGGTCCTAAGAACGAGTGTCGTGGTAGAAAGTACGAGAACATGGAAGAGGATGATGAGGACTGTCGAAATTGCGATTCGAATCGATAAGATCGCCATGATTAGATTGTCTGAGTAAGTAATCGTGTTTACTTACTTTGTTATCAGCCTAGTTATTCGGGTAAGTCATGTAACGCTTAGGTAATGTATGGTCGTTTGACCTGTCACTACAGGCGCGTGCCAGTCTCAGGTGCTGCGGGAGCCCATTTACAGCTTGTTCTTAGCTTTCGTCGTCGTGTTCTCTCAATGCTGTTCTATCTTGTCTTTCGTATCACCAGGTCCGTTAAAGTGAAAGGAAATTCATTATATGTTGAACCCACGAATTTCTCAGCGCAGTATTCGTCTTCCTATACCCAGGATATGCCTCCTACAAGACCCTTTCCCAACGGCCTGCCTCCGAGGCAGAATTGGAAAGATGGTTGATGTATTGGAGTGTGCTCGGGTGCATCGTTGGCGTCGAATACGTCGCTGAGTGGCTCGTATGCTGGTACGTTGCGTTACCGTCAAAACACGCGCGGAGCTCATGTTATTGTCACGCAGGTTGCCCTTCTATTATCCGCTCAAGACGCTGTTTCTGCTCTATCTTGCGCTCCCCCAAACGGCCGGCTCGTCCTGGCTCTACACGACGCGCGTGCAGCCATTCTTTGCTGCGCACGAGTCGCAGATCGATTCTGCACTTTCGCACTTCAAAACACTCGCGTACAGCTACGTGCAACGCTTGTTCCGGTCACTCTGGGGCCAGCTGTCCTCGACGATTGGACAGACAACAAGCACTCAGCCTCATCCCGACGCGTTGGACGAGGGCGGTCTCACGGGAGAGGCTGCGGTGCACAGTGGCGCCCCGCCAACTCTCAACAATCCAACGTCTGGCCCTCTGCAGCTTCTTCAGACCTTCTGGGGAACATATGGACCTGCGGTTGTGGCCGCGGGCAGCGGTCTCCTGCGACAGCAGCAGGGGACTACTGCGCAGGCGATGAACACGCCTCCTGCAGGGCCCAGCCGCCTTGCTTCCACGCAGTCCGTACGGGATCGCCGCAAACAACTGGAGGCAGAACTGGCGGCTCTAGCCTCCGCCGAACCTGCTGCGCAGCCATATGACGTGTCGCCGCCTCCCGTGCTGATACCACCTGCGGATCCCAGCTCGCGCACGTCTTCCTCATCCTCACTACGGGAGCGTTCTGGGAGCGGCAACGGCAAGAACGCGTTCGAGGAAGTTGAAGTCCCGAGCGACGCGGAACCAGAAGCGCCTCGTGCATCGTCGTCGGAGCGGCCTACTCAGGAGAGGCGTTCGAGCTGGTTTGGATGGGGGAATAGCGCGAAGGGGTATGAGAGGGTAAAAACGGAATAGTGCATGCACAACTCAATATTCATTCAATAATGCAAGTATACCAGCGACTTGGATCAACCGATGCTGTGACTCGTGCAACCGACTCTGTTCCTAACCACACGAGCTCGTTCTCTACTGCAAGTAAGCATCTAATAGGATGATGCCAGAGTCGGCATCGTGCAAGGTTCATACCCACGTGGCGAGTTGAACCTCGTCGGTCGCTTGCCTGTCCTTCGTTGCGACGACCATGTCGACTCTGTGCCTCTTCGGTTTCGAGGAGTATCATACTCTAGAGAACTTACTGAATGACGGCGATGTTCGCTATCTCTATCGCGTTTGTCGTCAGAACCAGATCGCGCCTCGTACCGGCCACATGCACGCGGCGAAGTATAAGTCATGGGCCGGCGACCCACACACCATTCCTTCCACCTTTGACTACACACTCGACGATCTCATTAAGCACATAGACACAGATAAGCGCAAGCTTTATTCCAATCCCTGGATCACCACGACGTTGAGTCTTCCGTGGGTCATTTGGCGCGCCGCGAACTGGGCAACGTATGAAAAGGACGGGGGTACGTGCTCAGTTTCGGATCGATCGTCCGGCACGAATATGACAACGAATTTTATTCCAGAGAAATACTTCGTGGTGTCTGTCATAGACCCACGTCACCCGTCTCTCAGAGACCGCTTGATGCTCACCATCGATGGCCTGGATCGCAGAGGTGCAGATCACACTAAGGCCTATTGGAAGATCCCGTGGGTTGGCCAGGAAGTCTTGGTGCACGGATACATCGATGCTGCTGCCGTTGTGGCGAGAGTTCCCTGGCTTCGTCTCAGACAACTCGTCCACCCAGACTATCTCACTACTCTCACGCCAGGTTCGTCGGCAAATTACGATGCGTTCCGCAGTTACTGCTACCGTTTCCGCGGCGCACTGACCAACGGCTGGCGATATACCGCTGCTAATGATGCGGTACATCTCGCCATGGGGATCTTCGAGATCCGCCTCAAAGACGCTCCTCCGAAGAACGTGGAAGAGCTGGAGTCCCTGCGGAAGGAGATCGAGGATCTCGCCGTGGCGTGTTACTTCTGGCCACACCGCCCACGCCCCGGTACCCAGGAACTCTTGAAAGGTCGCCCAGGCCTTCGCGAGTACCAGATCCCTCAGTATGTCCGTGACCATCCTCGGTTTGTTGAAATTGAGGACCCTATCGAGTAACTGTGGGTGGCCCACTACGTCGGCCTTCCACATGATTTGATGATGACATGCTAGCCGGTTGTGGCACACGACGTGGCCCGTTCCATGTTAATCGTGAATACCGCAATTGTTCGACGAGGTGAGATAAATCGCCTGCGAAAGCTGCCTGTTGATCAAAAGCTTGCTCTTTTCAGCTCAAAACTTCTTGTACTTACGCTGCCATCAGACCCGCTAATTTATACGTCTCTTCACTCAATACATCGCGTGTGCGAAGTTGGAGCTCGTCGATACCCAAGGCGAGACTGGTCCTTCCAAGTCCGTATGTCATTGTGCGTCATAAAGAGGGCATGAAGGTTGTGAGAACGTTGTGCATGGCGTGTGTAAGGACAGCATCGATCTAGTGAACGATAGGCGGGCGCGTGTGTGTTCTGAATCCATGTGTGCTATATAGCGATAGCGCAGATAACCTCGTCATGGTCACTCGTCATAGACTCATAGTCATGAAGAATCCGGAGAAGCGTCAGCCAGGTCAGGCATAAAGACGGTGTCCATGGGATCGCGGCACATCTCCATATCAGGCGTGTTCGTCGTCGCTGTCGGCAGCGTCGTCGAGCTCTGCATCTGCATCCTATTGTTCACAAGCTGTAAAAGGTGTTAGCGCTGAGACTCTGAACAACACGTCGAGCTCGAGAGACCACTCACCCCAACAAACGGCCTCGAATAATCCACATCGTCCCTCAAACTAATCGCCGCCGTGCTGTGCATCCCGTACTCGCCCAGCCGCACGTCGAGCAGCCCGTTCAGCTGGTGGGTGGCGGAGGATTCGGACGACGCCGGAGAGGGCAGCGGCAGCGGAGCCGCGCCTGAGATTGTCCAATGCACAAGAGAATCTGGGACCGCGTCGTGTGTGGCGAACGGCGATGCGGGTAGAGAACCCAGCGTGGGCGGCGCGCCGCGTCGGAAGAACGACGCAGACGGGGGACTGGGACTCGCTGTCACGATCACCTGCGGGGCTGCGGCACCGTCCGGCCCTGGCGCGATCGCAAGCGGCGGCGAGCCGTGCGACGACGTCCGCGGGCTCTCGTGCGTCGCGTGCGCCGACTCGTCGCTCGACGCCCGCCGACGCGTGACCCACGCGACGATGCTGCGCCTCCTTTTCCTCCTCTCGGCGGGGGCGTCCTCTGGAGTGCGGTACGCCGTCGGGGGCAGCCCAGACTGGGAGGGCAGCATGCTCGCGGTGTTGCCTGCGGAGGACCCTGACGCGCGGTGCCCGCTCGACGCGCCGTGTCCGTGTCCGCTCGACGATCCGTGCCCGTGTCCACTCGCAGATTCGCTCGATCCTGCGGGCCGCATGGACGGGCTGCTCCCGCTGCCGCTGTGGTACGTCGGGAGGAGCGCAGAGCTCGCCGACATGCCAGTGTGTCCCAGGTCCGAGCCACTACGGCTCGCACCCATCGGCGGGCTCGCACCCATCGGCGGGCTCGCACCCATCGGCCTCGCACCCATCGGCGGGCTGTCACCTATCATTGGGCTGCCAGTGCCCTGGTATCCGTCCTGCCCCAGCCACACAGCAGGCGCGGGCACCTCACGCGCGTCGAACGGAAGAGGAAGCACGGGGTACGAGACTGGACGCCGCCCCAACGGCGTCGTGAGAGCAATTTGTGAGCCTGCGCCCGCCCGCTCGAGCGAATGGAACGACCGACGCAGCGCAGCCGGCGGCGGCGAGATATGTGGCGAGATCGGCGAGATGGGCGAGATCGGCGAGATGCGCCCTTCCCCGCTCGAGCTCTCTCCGCCCCTCAGCCGCTCGCCCGTGCCGACGCCCTGCTCGTCCGCGAACGGGTCCTGTGGCAGTGGCGCGAACGGGTCCTGTGGCAGGGGCGCGAACGGGTCTTCTTCGAGCCGCGCAAACGGGTCTTCGAGCCGCGCAAACGGGTCTTCGAGCTGTGCGAAGTCGCGCTGCCCGGCCACCTGCGCCATCCCACCCGCGAGCAGGTCATCCTCATCCTCGTCCTGCAACCGCATCCTCGGTCCCACACCGCCCCCACCTATCCCGCCATAGAGCCGGCCGTGTCCCCCGCCATCAAGCGCCGCGCGCTCCGCGACCCTCAACCTTCTCCTCTTTCTATGGCGCGCGACGAGCACGCCCGCCACGACGAGCGCGACGAGCGCGACGACGCCGACGACGAGCCCTGCGAGCGCGCCGCCGCTGCGCGAAAACCTGCATCATCGCAAAAAGAAATCGAAATTCCCACATCAGCCAGAGTCCGACGTAAATTAGAGAGGAGGAAGGGCACGCACACATTCGCCCGCCCACCCTCGCCGCCATCCGGGAGCAGCGTCCCCGTCACGAGCACGGTCGTGTACGTCGTCGTCTCCGCGACGCCGTTCGGCGCGGTGTACACCGAGGTGAGGATCACGGTTGTTGTTAGCGTCGTTTCGCGCAGGCCCGCCGCGGATGTTAGAGGAGCAGAGGTGGATGACGTTAAGGAAGCAGAGGTGGATGACGTTAAAGATGCAGAGGTGGGGGTGGGGGACGCAGCCAAGTTGGGAGACACAGCCGATGTCGGGGTTGGGGACGCAGCTAGTGCTGGTGCGGAGGTGAGGGAGGCAGAGGTGAGGGACGTAGTCGGCGTCGGTGTGGGGGACGACGACGAGGAGGAGTTTGATGAGGGGGAAGGGAGCGAGCTTGAAGATGTGAGAGAAGAGGTCGATGAGCTTGAGGAGGGACGAGAGGATGATGTTGATGAAGAGGATGATGACGTCGAGGAAGACGACGAGGATGATGCCTCGGTGGATGATGATGATGTTGGCGAGGAGGAGGAGGAGGAGGAGGATGAGGATGGTGTCGAGGAAGTGGAAGACATCAACGGTACGAAACCCACCGACGATCTGCTAGAGGAGGTGCCATTCACTGAAGATAGGGATGGTGAGGACGATACGAGAGTCGTTCGTGACGATGACGAGAAGGATGGCCGTGGCGTCAGTGTCGACGAAGACGAGGACGAGGACGAAGGTGTAGACAGCAGGCTGATAGCGGATGAAGTGGATGAAGACGACGAAGTGGGCACTGATGTCAGTGATCCTGTCTCCGATACCGAAGTCTGAAGTAGCACCCTAGACGGCGTGGAAGACGCAGTGTCGTTCGCGGTGGGGAGTGTCAATGACGGACGCGACGCGACCGAGGACGAAACACGCGAGGATGCCGACAGAAAACTTGATGAACTTGATGAACTTGAAGAGAGCGCGGAGATCAGCGAGGACGAGGACAATAGGGATGTTCCCGAGGAAGAGAGGGACTCTACAAAGCGTCTGTCCGACGAGGAGGAGGACGAAGAAGATGACGCCACACTGATTGATGACGCGCTGCTAGAGGTGGCATTCACCGTGGATGACGAAGACGACACCAGCGTCGTTTTTGATAGAGAGGAGGACGTGTGAGAGCTCGGTGGTGGCGACGAAGAAGACGAAGACGACTTGTCAGCGGGCGAGGAAAACACATCGGCACTGGATGAAGACGATGAGGTGAGCACCGACGCTGTCGTGCTCGTACTCGATACTGAAGACTCAGATACACCCGTAGACGACGCGATGGACGTAGAGCCGCTTGTATGCTCGCTGGTAATCGGGTCTGACGGACGCGTCGGGGACGCAACCGTGGGCGTGGCAGGCGAAGGTGCGGACGGGGGTAGGGGAGCGCTTGGGGGTGTGGGCGTCGAGATAATGGGCGTCGAGATGATGGGCGTGGAGGATGTCGATGAAGACGAGGATGAGGCCGCGGACAAGGATGGGGACGAAGATGAAGCAGAGGATGAAGGGGACACTGTAGAGCGTGTGTCAACGGGACGAAGACGGTGCCAACATTGCCGATGACCTACTGCTAGGCGAGGTACGGTCCGCTGAAGGGGGCGCGGATGAAAAGGAGGTCAGTTGTGATGATGTGCTAGAGGCTGAGGTCGAGGACGAAGGGGTCGAGGGTGAACTCGAGGACGAACTCGAGGACGAACTCGAGGGCAACGGTGGCGAGGACGTCATACCGGCAGCGGTCGAAGACGACTGACGTGTAGTGTCTGAAGTCGACAGATGGGCAGTCGACGGGGACGACAGGCCGTCATCAGACGACGGGGGCGACACCAGCGAGGCTGTAACGACAGAGGAGGTCAATACGGAGGGCGTCAGGGACGGTGAAGGCCGAACCACGGAAGCAGACCGGGAGACAGGGGTCGGGGGTGAAGGAACACGCGACGCGGGCACTCGCACGCTCGACGTCGTCGCGGAGGGCGTGCCTGCAGACGTGAGCGTTGCCGTACGCGACAGTACTCGCGAGGGTGCCGACAGCGAAGTCGCCGGGACGGTAGAGCCTGACATGGCGCGGGGGAGTGTGTCGTTCGTGTCAGGGGACGGGCGACGGTGGAGCACCCATTGCATAACCTTCCCAGTGCGCGAGCTGCCGGCTGCCCGCCTCGTGCACCCCTTTCCGCTCTCCAACGCTACGTCATCTCGCAGTCGTGTCGCGGCCGGGTGGAACGGCCAGAACACGACCGATACGCCAATATTGGGCTGCTTTCGCCATTACACAGGGTTCGCCGCGCGTCCCAGCAAGCGACCATCGGTGTGCACCAACCTGCGCAGGGAGCATCCGCTGAACGACTCGCCGCCACAGAGTTAGCTCCTGGGAGTATGATGGCGAGATCTTGGGCGTTGCACGCAAGAGGATGCTGTGGTGCAGGACGCGACTCGGAGAGGCTGCCGGTGGTGTCGGGTGCTTGCACGCGAAGAACACGCTCCCACACTCCTCCCTACTCCTCCTGAGAGACTCCTGCCGTCACCATAGCGATAAACAGTGAAATGACGTACAATCGACGCCGTGGGTATCAGCGACATGCGGAGGCTCTTGAAGCTTGAGCTTGAAGGGGGGCCGCACTCTATGCGTGCCTTGCAAAGAGGGTACGATCGCAACGGCGCGCGCTGGCGGATGCTCACGCGTTTCTACCTATCGAGAGGTGTACAAATGCAGATGCAACGGTAGTCGGTAGATTGTATGGCTGCATGGTGATGTGGTTCTCGACAAACCCCACGCGAAATGCTTGACGCCAAGCCACCTCAAATGAACGCGGTCCCCTGACCTGCGCGGTCTAGGCTTTGTGCGCCTCCTATTGCCTTCTGCCTACTCGTTTCACTGACTATCCAGTGCAGAGCGACGCGACTGTCCTACATAGGATCCATAGTATATAAGTGCAGGGGGCCGCAGGCGCGACGAGAGCCTGGTACCTATATTTATTTGGTCGAGCGGATTGATAGGCAGTGCAGGGAAGGACTACAAAGGCTAGTATCTCTCTGTGCGCAGAAGGTAGTACAGGTACATCAAGCAGTATAACGCGGACAGTAGTTAGAAGAGAACTAATTTACATAGAGTGAGCACTTCGTTCATTCGGGACTGGGAGAAGCGTGAGGTCGCGGCAGGAAACAGATGGAGTCCATTTCGCGCTCTGTGTGCCAGTGTCCTCTCTGGCCGGCAGATGGGGGGCTCGTCGGACGTGACAAAGGAGAGGGGCGTCGTCGTCGCACGCGATGTTCGTGGAGTCCAGCCCCGCCTCTTCGTCTGGGCGGAGGTCTTCAATCGCGATGGAAGGCGTATTTTGAGGTCGATTAGTAGAGCGGTGATAGTCATACGAGTAGATATTTCCTCCAAGGGAACCCAAGGGCGAGAACGACGATTGAGGGCGCGACTGTGGTTCAGACATGCGGCGATACACACGTACTGTGGTGTCGGCGAATGGGGGGGTGTGGGCCGTGACTAGTTGACTCGTGACTGGTCACAAATCCGTGTCGGGCGAGAGCCTAGAGGTCACCGTCGCCGACGGGAGAGCCGGGGAGGTCGTCGTGGACTCCATAAGTCGAGAGCAGCGCCCGCATCCTGGTGACTTGTCCATCGGCCGCGTCGTGCTGGCGTTCTGCCTCTGCCCTCGCGGTCTCCAAATACCGTGTCAAGGCAGCGCTCTCCTGGCGCCGACTCTCAACCACCTGTAACTGGCCGCGTGTCGCGTCGCGGACGTGGAGCGCAACGACAGCAGCGCGTGCCGGGACGTAGGCAGGACGGTGTAGGTCACATCCCTAAATGAACGATAATCGGCTCTCTGTATATGGCTTCTCATTTGTGCTCACTCACAGAACGCGTCTGCACGGGTTGCAGGCTCGAAGAGGGTTCTAAGCACAGAACCCGAAGGGGCCCACTAGAAAGGAGGTGCCCAGAGCTCATCCCCAGCGAGAACCGGGCAAGGCAAGCTGCAATGGATCCCCGGCGAGGACGACGACGACAGACGCCGACCCATTCAGGGCAGGTCGATTGGACAAATCGAGACGGGAACGTGTAGGTTAGGAGTGGGGCGAGGGCTAAAGTTGCCCCGGCGAACTTGTAGAGCATCGTTGCTTGTGTTTTGCGAATAGCGCACTTCTGGCTCGCACCCTAAGAACCTGCTCAGAGGTAGCAGGGACATGAGCGACGCGCACGGTTGACAGTCTCGAATCGTCAGACTGAATATCCCGAATCCATAGATTACTAGTACGGACATGCGAGCAGGGCGTCAACGGCCAAGACGTGCCATCGAGCGGGGCGTGTATAGTGTGTGTGTACGTGCACAATGGAGGTCGTCCGTGTCGCATGCGGTATGATGATGACGTGTATAGAGTGCAACCTGAGCATAGGCGGGGCGTCATTGTGGGTCATGGCACCTCGGCGGGAAAGAACGTGTCCGTCGAGGTACGGCCGATCTCAATACTAGGCGTGTATGCGCCTTCAGCGGTCGGCAGCGTCGCAGAGCTGTACATCCTGTTATTGACAAGCTATTCAAAGTCGTCAACATCCCTTCGAAGAAATGAGCTCAACACTCACCCCGCCAAAAGGCCTCGAATAATCCACATCGTCTCTCAAACTGAGTTCCGCGGTGCTGCCGGTGCGCGTTCCAGCACCGAGCGCACCGAGGCGCGCGTCGAGGAGCGCGTCGAGCTGGCCGTGGTGCGCGGCGGTGTACTCGGATAGCGCAGGTGAGGGGAGCGGGAGTGGGGGCGCGGGTGAGGGTATCCAGGGTGCGGGCGATGGTCGCGTCCAGGGCGCTGGCGATGGTCGTGTCCAGGGCGCGGGATGTTGAGGGGTCGTATCCTGTGAGGCGAATGGAGAGGTAGGTAGAGAGTCGAGCGTAGGCGCGCCCTGGCGGAAGAACGGCGCCGGGCCCGTACTGGTGGGCCGTCGCGCAACGACTGGCGAGCCTGGTGAACCGCTCGATAGTACGCGCGCGACAGCCTCTGCTTGTGGTCGAGTCGGGGACGAGCTGCCCGTGACCCACCCGATGATGCTCCGTCTTCTCTTGCCTTTGCGCCCGTCATCTGACACGACATCGTGTATGCGGTACGCGGTGGAGGACACGCGGTACGCAGTGGGAGGGACGCCCGTCTCGGACTGGGAGGGCAGCATGCTCGAGCCGTGCCCGCTCGATGAACCGTGCCCTTGTCCCGCAGAGGAGCCTGCGCCGTGCCCCGCAGAAGAACCCGCCACGCCATGGCCGGCAGAAGAGCCCGCCGCCCCGTGCCCGCTCGACGACGCGTGCCCTTGTCCCGACGAACCGTGCCCGTGTCCCGCAGAAGAGGCGTGCCCGTGCCCCGACGCGCTCGATCCCGCGCCAACGGGGCTCGCCAGCAGATGGCCCAAGTCCGAACCACTGGCACCCAAGTCGGCGCCGCTGGCACCCATTGCCGGGCTAATACTGCCCTGAAGCCCGTCGGACGAATTTAAATGCGCCCATCCTGGTCGAGGGGATGGTAGGGGTGCCGTGGCGGACGCGTCGCGGGGGTTGTATTGCAGCGCTTCTCCGCCTCCCGTTTGGATGTCTGTGGTAGAGCCAATGTCAACCCCGGCACCCCGGTCGTCTGCGAAGGGGTCCAGGCCATAGCTGCCCCCGCCCAGCGACACGCCCGACAGCACCTGCGCCATCGGGCCCGCGGGGTCGTCGTCCTCCTGCACGACCATCCTCCGAGGGTTCGTCGAGTCGCGGCCATAGGCACGACTGGACCCTTCGCCACCGAGCGCGTCCTGCTCCGCGCCCCTCAAGCGCGCCTGCAGCCGGTGGCGCGCGATGAGCACCCACACCACGACGAGGAGCACGAACGCGATGACGCCGACGATGAGTCCGGCAAGCGCGCCGCCGCTGCGTGCAAACCTAGAAAAACCAACAACAACAGCCCAAAAAAAAATAATAATAATTTTGTGTGAGCCAGCGACAGTGTCCGTCAGACTGAGACACGTACACATTATCGCGCCCGGACGCTACGTTCGGAATAAGCGTGCCCGTGACGATGACGGTCGTGAATGTCGTCGTCTCCGTGACCCCGCCGCTCGTGGTGAACACCGAGGTCATCGTGACCGTCCTCGAGACGGACGTCTCGTGCAGCCCGGCGGACGACGTGGGGGACGTTGAGTTGCCAGTACTTGTTTGTCCGGCGGTGATGGGGAGCCACGGACGCGTCGGAAACGCGAGTGTAGGCGTAGGTGTGGCACGCGAGGATGTTGGTGGCGGTGGCACGGGTATGGGGAGACTTGTGGATGTGAGCGGCGGGGATGGATGGTGGGAGGATGCCGACGAAGAGAGGGATACTACAGCCTGAGACGAGGCAGAAGACGGTGATGAGGCCGCGGACGACCCGCTTCCAGAGGAGGTCGCATTCACCGACGCTGGCGAGGACGATGCGGAGTGCGATCGACGGGAAGACGCGCTTGAGGCCAAGGACGGGCTCGAGGACGGCGCCAACGAGGACGACAGACTCGACGCTGACAGAGACGAAGACGACAGATCGGCACTAGTAGTAGACGATGTCAGATTGGCAGCGGACGAAGAAGACGAAGATAGAGATGAGGACGCCAGATTGAGAGCGGACGAAGAAGGAAGCTTGGCAGGATCGCCGGTGGATGTGGACGCGTGCAGAGACGAAAACGTGCTGGGCAGCGAATCTGTAACGACAGTAGACGTCAATCCCGACGCAGCCAGGCTTGACTTCGCGGAAGAGGACTGGCTGGTGCTGGAAACAGACGAAGAAACAGACGAAGGAGTGACAGACGAAGAATCGGGAGGTGTGCGAGTTCCAAGACCCCGGCTCGAAGTGGAAAAGGTAGACGCGGGGGTCGTCTGCGACAGGTCAGAGTGTGACGAGGCCGCCGGGACACGCGTGCCTGGCATGACCCCACTCGAGACAGCGGCCGACAGAAGTTACACCCCTCGAAAAACAGAGACGCAAGGGGGAGAAAATGAGACTTTTGTGCGCGGAAAAACGGAGACCAGAGAGGCGGGTGTCGTAGACAAAGAGCTGGGCGACATGCCTGACAACGGTGGGGCCGGCGTGGGCAGGCGTGCGTGAGGGAGGGCGACGGCAGCGCGCGTCGGTGCTCGAGAGCAAAATGGAGCGCGAGATGCCAGAAGCGGCCCCCGATGCGGATTGCGATGCGCGGGCTGGCCGCGTCGAGGTGATGGCCGGCGGCACGCGTGCTCCACAGTCAAGTGATGGGAAGAGGGCGCACCACAAACGAGTTATCTTGACCTCAGCTTGACCGGGATCACTGTAAAGCTGCTCGTTTGAGGCCGGGATAGACGTGCGACCGAATGGCGAAGGCATCTCGCGGCGACCGCGTTGAACGGGAGGCTTAGAGACGACGCTGGCGCCGGACTTCATGGATTAGTTCGGACGTCGTCGGTGGATTGAACGTCGGACCAGGAGTCGCCACATCTGTGCTCCCAGCAAGCGAGCAATGCATGACGCGTTGGCCGCCTCAGAGCGATTGTTGGTGGCGACCAGTGAAATGACATCGCACTCCGGTGAAGTACTGGTTTACAGTCAGTATCAGCAATACGCGCAACGGACAACGTGAGAACATACTCTCTGCGTCATGTAAGGACCGGCATGCGTATGTTTATTGAACGACCCGCGTGCGGGTGAATGCAAGTGTACCATTCCGTGATCATGGGTTACGGATCCCAGTCTGTGGAGAGTGCCATCTGTGGTGGGTGATGTAGCAAGTAGTCCCAGGTAGCCCACGCAAAGGTCTCGACATATCGACGTGCTCGTCGTAGAGTCTACAGTGAAAGTGGAAGAGCTCAGGGTAGGGCAAGAATAGCGACAGATAACCCCACGTTCGGGCACTTACTGTATTATGTAAGGGCACATAACTCACACATATCGCCGTGTCAATTGTGACAAGACGCGTTGACCGTCGAATCGCGATCGCCCATTTCATTTCTTGCGTCCATCTGTGAGTGCCTCTCCCTCGTCTCTTTCGTTTTTCTACACTGCTACCATTCTAAACTTAAATTTCAACACGACTAGATAGATACCCTTTCCTGTTTTCTAGACCCGGCGAACGATGTCGGCCTTCAGCGCATTCGCGAGCAATCAAGGGACTCAAGGCACGAGCACCGGTAGCATATTCGGGCAAAATCCACAACAACAGCCACAACAACAGCAACAGCAGCAGGCGGGGGGTTTATTTAACGGACTCGGTGCGCCGCCAGCAGGGAACACGAACATGAATACGGGCACGCCCTCGCTGTTCAGTCTGAACACAAATACAAACACGAATGCGAATGCGAACACGAATGCGGGGAGCGGGATGCTGGGGAGCGCGCCGCCATTAGGCAGCGGAGGAGGTCTCTTCGGGAACACCAATGCCAATAGCAATCAGCAGCAGCAACAACAAACTGGAGGAGGAGGGCTGTTTGGCAATGCTGGAAGTAATCAGCAGCAGCCGGCGGGCGGCATGCTCGGGAACCCGCCTGCGGGAGGATCGCTGTTTGGGAATGCACAGCAGAACCAACAGCAGAACCAGCCGGCCGCGGGGAGCCTGTTTGGCAATGCGGGGCAGAACGCGAACGCTGGGCAGACGAGTGGCGGTGGGATTTTTGGGAACGCAGGCGCGAATGCGAATACGTCGACGAATACGGGCACAGGGACGACGAGTCTGTTTGGGAGCACGGCCAACGCCCCGGCGCTCAGCGCGTTTGGCGGGGCGAACACGAGCACGTCGGGCAGCACGAACCCGCTGTTCGGCAACGCCGCCGCGTCCAACACTAACACGAACACGAACACGAACGCTGGCAGTCTATTCGGCGGGAGCAGCCTCTTTGGGCAGAACCAGAACCAGCAAAACCAAAACAAACCCGCGTTCTCCGCGTTCGGGCAATCAACGACCCAGCAGCAACAGGCGACGGGGTTCAGCGCGTTTGGCAGCACGAACACCAATATCAATGCGAACCAGCAGCAGCAAGGCGGCGGTGGCCTGTTCGCGAGCGGGCTGTACGCCTCGCGCGTGCCCGCCGCGGCGTCGGCGCAGCAGCAGCAGGACCCGCAGGCGCAGTTCGCGGCGCTGGCCCAGCGGATCGACGCCGTGAAGAAGGCGTGGGACCCGAATTCGCCGGCGTGTCGGTTCCAGGTGCGCATCTGTCGCTGTCTCGTCTCCTTGATATTTTCTCGGTTTTGGCGAGTAATATCGAATCTTATACATCGCGTTTTGCAGCACTACTTCTACAACCTTGTCGAGCCTGCGCAGGTCCATCTATATGGACGCCCGCCGAATGCGCTGAATGAGGACGCGTGGCGGAAGGCCGTGCAAGGTAATCCGGATCCGAGCTGGTATGTCCGCGTTGGGTTTGTTCGCCGCGATGCTGAGACTGACATGCGTGTTTTTTTTAGCCTTGTGCCCGTCTTGGCCATCGGATTCGATGACCTCCAGCAGAGAGTGGACGCACAGACGAAGCAGGCAGCGGAGCACCAGGAGAAGCTCAAGGTACGCGCGCCCCGCCCACCAAGCTCCAAGCCCCAAATACTAACGTCTTCGCGTCCTCATTCCTAGGACCTCAAAACGCGCATCGAGGCGCTCGCACAACGGCACCAGCTGACGAACGTCCCGCGGCTGAGCCGCGTGTCCGCGCTGCAGACGCAGCTCGCGCACCGCGTGCTGAAGGTCGCGCAGCACCTGCACCTGCTGATCCCCGCGCTGCGCGCGTCGTCGATGCGGCCCGAGGAGGAGACGCTGCGCGGCGCGCTCGAGGAGCTCGACGCGGAGCTCCGGCGGCCGGGCGGGATGAGCAGGCTGCGCGGGAAGCTGAACGAGCTGTGGGCGCTCGCAGACGCGGTAAGGGCCGCGGGGGAGAAGGGCAGGCAGGACGGGTTCGTCGAGTGGGCGGTCGTGGATGAGGACGGGCTCGCTCAGATCGCGCAGGTATGTCTAATTGTTGTAAGGTTCAGCCACGCGACGGCGTCTGACTATTTTCCTAGATACTGGGCGAGGAACAAGCAGGGTTGGCGCATGTGACGAAGATCTTGCAGAAGGATATGAAGGACCTGGCCGTTATCGAGGGCCAGTCAGTGAAGCAGGAAGAGCCGGACGTGTTGCAGGGCTCGGTCTCTGCTCTTCGTAGTAGTGTCCTCCGCTAGCATTGTAGCATCGCTAGGAACTGTAGCACACTGTAGCATCCATGACAACCCACGCCACGATTACAAGGGAATTTCTTAGTTTTGTGTGATAACATTACGAGCTTGTATGCTGTTAATCGGATAACCTACAAATAAATCTATTGTCCCAGTTAGCGGCGATCGCTATGTAAATGGCCAAACGGGCGTAATTGTGTGTTTATTACCCCACATCCCACAGCTGTCCAAGTCACTTCTCCCCCTCTGCATGTTCTAAGTACGACCCACAAAACCCTTTCGACATGCGCGTACGAACTTTAGAGATACGCTGGCACGACAGCAAACCGATCTCGACATGCGACTTCCAACCTGTGCCCTTCAAGAAGGCGCGTCCAACCCAGGATAAGAACTTCGTCGCCCAGTCCTACAGGCTCGCCACAGGCGGCGAGGACAACCACGTCAGGGTGCGTGTCGTGACTATATTGACTTTGCGTATACTCCGATCTAACAACTCGTTCTCGCAGCTGTGGTTGGTCCACCCAAACATCATGCCCCCGTCCGTGCTCGAGAACGCCGGCACAGAGACCACCACACCGCGTCCGCCCCGGGTCGAGTACCTCGCGACGCTCAGCAGGCACTCCGCCGCGGTCAACGTCGTGCGCTGGAGCCCGAACGGTACGTGTTCAGACGCGTTTTCGCGGCCCGATGCTCACGCCCCCCTCCAGGCGAGCTGATCGCATCTGCTGGCGATGGTGCGTACTTCCTACTCGTATTATCGATGTCAGCCGCTCATTGTACTCTGTAGACGGCATGGTCATTATCTGGGCACCGACCGCCACGCCCCATGGCGCGACGTATGGGAGCGACCTCACGCCGGAGGACCTCCAGTACGAGAAGGAGCACTGGAAGCCCAGGACTACGTTTCGGTACGAGATTCACTGCCTTTCGCGATATGAGTATTGAATTGGGTCGCCCAGGTGCACGACCATGCAAGTGTATGACCTGGCTTGGAGTCCGACCGGAGAGTACCTCATCGCAGGTTCTACTGATAATTGTGCCCGCATCTTTACATCCAGCGAAGGTACTTGACTCTCTTATTATCACGCGGATCGATTCCTTATTCTGACATCGCGCGCGCCAGGAAAATGTGTGCACGAGATCGCCGAACATAATCATTACGTCCAGGGCGTCGCGTGGGACCCGCTTAACGAATACATCGCCACCCAGAGCAGCGACCGCTCCATGCATGTCTACAGCATCTCCTGGAAGCAGGGCACCCTCGAGGTGCACGCTGTCGGGAAGAACACCCGCATCTCCCACCGGCACAGCCGCACCCCTAGCCGGCCGACCCTGTTCCGCCGCGAGTCGACCGCGAGCGACGCAGAGTCCGTGATCACGAACGACCCGTTCGGCGGCGACGCCGCCAGCCTCCCGTCGTCGTCGCAGCCGCAGGGCGCGCTGCTCACACCGACGCACTCCGTGCCGAGCACGCCGTCGTCGATGTTCCCCCCGCCGTCCGTCGAGCGCTCGACCTCGCGCCGCTCCTCGTTCAGCTCCAACGCGCCGAGCTCGCCCGCGACCCGCTCGCGCTATGCCCGATCTCCGTCGCCCATGCCGGCGCTCCCTGCCATCCGCATGCCCGCGCTGGCAAACAACTCGTGGCCGAGCGTGAAGCTGTACGGCGACGAGAGCTTCACGAACTTCTTCCGCCGCCTGACGTTCAGCCCCGATGGCGCGCTGCTGCTCACGCCCGCGGGCCAGTTCGAGGACCCGTCCGTGGTGCCCGGGGCGAGGAATGATGACCAGCCGACCCGCGGGCGCAAAGGCAACCCCGCGTCCTCGAGCTCCGCCGCCGAGACATCGAGCGCCGCCGCGGCCTCCTCGTCGTCAGTCTATATCTACTCGCGCGCGAACTTTGCGCGCCCGCCCATCGCGCGCCTGCCGGGCCACAAGAAGGCGAGCGTTGCCGTGCGCTTCTCGCCCATCCTCTACGACCTGCGCCCAGGCGTGAACGCGCTGGAGGACCCCGCGGGCTCGGCGACTGTATCAGTAGCAGTAGAGCGCGGCAGTGACAAATCTGTCGACGTCGACGTGGCGGGCCCCAGCCCGCGCCCGCCGCAGAGCCCCGCGGTGTCGACTTCTTCCGCGTCCGCGCGCCTGCCCACGCCGAGCCCGGCCGCGTCTGCATCCATCGTTGCGCCGTCGCCGCGCGTCGCACTCGCGAACCCGCCGGGTCTGATGATGCCTCCATCCCCTGCATTGTCGGCGACGGACTCGCTGCGTCCGCTCACGCCGATTCCGTCCAAGCCTGCGACGCCTGCCCTCACGCCCACTACTGCCACCTCGGCGTCCGCCACAACCATCGCGACGTCCGCCTCTGTGTTTGCGCTCCCGTACCGCATGCTGTACGCCGTCGCGACGATGGACACGATCACAATCCACGACACGCAGCAGGCGGGGCCCGTGTGCCTCCTCACGAAGCTGCATTACGACGAGTTCACTGACATGTCCTGGTGTGTACCCCTTTCCTTGCCTATCTCTCTTCTCTCCTTTTTCGGTCTAGTTTACTGATTTTCTGTCATCTTTCTAGGTCCCCCGACGGTCAATGCCTGATGCTCTCCTCGCGCGACGGGTACTGCACGATCGTCGTGTTCGACGAGGTCCTTCCTGCGTACCACACGCAGCAGCAGGCGCTGCAGCTGCAGTCGATCGCGCCCCACCACTCGGTGCCGCTGGCGATGGCCACGCCACTGTCGACGCCGTCGTCCTCGTCCGTGGCGCTTCCCGCGATGTCGCCTGCCCTCGCGCCGATCGTGCCTGTCGTGCCGGTTGTGCCAATGAAGCGACCCTCGGAGATGCCTATGCCGCTCACGCCTGCGGCGAGCGTCGATGAGAATATGCTAGCTTCGTCGAGCACGGGCGAATCGTCCTCCAGTAAACGCACAGAGGCGCCGACAGAGGGCGATGGGGACGGCGAGCCCCCGAAGAAAAAGCGGCGCGCGGCGCTCACCCGGGTCAGCACGCTCGAATAGGCTGCATAACGCACAACGCATGCCGCAAATGAACGGCATCGTATATATATACATCTGTCTGTCTTGCTCTCATGATCACTGTCTATGTCCGCGAGTGCTCTATTGCGCTCGCTCTTGCTTCTTGTGCACGCTCATCTCTATCCGCATCCTCACAGCCACTGTATCATACCACCTCCCCATCGATCGTCGATCGTAATATCCTCTAGCTAGCTTTCACCGTCTCGTTCACGCCGCACGCCTGTTGATTTGTATGGACTGTATACTGTTTGGTTCGTGTACTCGAAATCGAAATGTACGCGATGGTTTGTACTTACTCTCCGACCCAAGGTGCATTCACGACACCCCACGACCAGGCTCATGGATCATTCAGCTGATCGGACAGGCTAATCGGACAATTGTCAATGCTCGAAACATGTACCGTAACCACACCATCCCAAACATCCTAAATCAGAAAAATATATTCAGAAGATCGACGAAAAAGAATTCAAGCAAAGATGCGCCCGAAATAGTCGGCCACACCCGCTACGCCGCGCACGACCGCTCCGACGACGCCGTCGGGGCGCACGACGATGAAGGGGAAGCCCTGTGCGACCGACGGCTGATACGCGGCGTATACGTGCTCGTCGCGATCCACCACTCGCGTTCCCGTGCCAGCGTCCGCGCCAACGTCGAGTCCATTGTCATCCGCCGTGCCCGAAGAGATCCTGACCATGTGCATCAGCGGCCGAGGATATTTCCCCAGCACGCCGCTGTGCTGTTGGCTAGGACGTCCGAGAGCACACCGAGGAAGTTGTATAGCTCGAGTGTGCGTGGTTGCAGTCCGGGGCCTTTCTGGGCGATACTAGGTATGCATTCGCGTTCGATGATGCGCACGGGTCCGCCGTTCTGTGCGAGAGTCAGTGCGCAGATAAGAGCCCCGAGGGCCAACCGAGGGCCCAGCTCCCACTTGTAGAAGGATTTCAGCAGGAAAACAATGAAAATATGAAAGGATGGGTACCCTTCTTCCATGCGGCAGGAGGCGTTCGTGAGCTTGCCGTCAGGAAGAGGCAAGAAAGAGGCGAAATTCGGCGGTCGGCGTATCACTTACCACGATTAAAACCGGGGACAGACACAGACCTGAGAGGAAACATTCAACGAGATGGATACAGTCGCCCGCCACCGTCGTGGTTGGTGTCCGAGATGCGCAGAGCAAGAGTGAGCAGCCATGCCCGGAGCGCGCATCGGAGCTGATGGCATCATTTTGATCTTGCACGAGAAAAGCGCCGGCGCGGAGTACATACGTCTTTCTTCCAGACCACCTCAAAGCACAGCCGTTCTTCACAAACCTCGTGTTCCTGGCTACAAGTTGTGCATCCTAGCGATGGACCAGTTTTATTTCATCCCAGACTTTACGCGAAAGGAGTACCTGAAGGCGTTGGACAGTATGGGTGTGTCCATCCCGCCGAAAACGAAGCTTTCAGACCAGGCGTTGGACAAACGACTGCGTCAGGCCATCAACGCATCTCAACTGAAGACCAGCATCATGAAAAAGCCGACCGTGGACATATCGAAGCTTCGCGGGTGGCCGAAAACTCGCAAGGTATACGAGGCAATTAGGAGAGGCAATATCCAGGAGGCCATGATGACCATGCAGGCGCGAGAAGAGGGCAATGAGCATCCCGTTCCGCTCTATGTAAATGCATTCATGGACCTCCGGCAAACATTGATGAGTATCGCCAATATCTGGGATGGCGGAGACAAAGCTGCAGTCGTGCAAGACGTAGAGCACGAGAAATGCGCCATCAATATTCGAGCAAGTCCAATTTTGATCTCTGCGTTGCGCGTAAATGACCTAACAGTCTGACAGATTGTCGACGTGTATCGGTTAAACGACACGACACCGCTTCTCCTCGTGGTGTACAATTTCTTCACCGCTGAGAATCCATTTCCAGGCGTGGAATGGATTCAAGCCCAATCGCGCAGGGCTAACGGTACACCACGAATACACGACGTAACGGCGACTGTACTGGAACAGAAGCTTCTTCTGAAGGTTCTAGCCACGAATGCAGAGAATCTCCCGCCAGATTTTCACCCCAAGTTGGAAAGTGCCGAGAGTGGTTTCAGAGCATCATTCCTTCTCCCAGTCGGCCCTCTCAACTTTGAAGACCTCGGAAGACTCAACGCCGATTTTGGATGCGCCGTGTGCGGTGAGAAGTCTTCCAAACGGTGTTCGCAGTGCCAGTCGGTCTCCTATTGTGGTGCAGGTGCGCCTCTTCTAGCACGTCTGAGACACTGACACATATACGCGTTATACAGAATGTCAACGCGCCGACTGGGCTCAGCACAAAAAGTCCTGTCGATCTTTGAAAGGTGGAGAATGGGTTACACTACCATTCGCCATGCATCTGTCGGGCTATGAAGGCTTGTACGCCGCACACATCAACCGCTTCAACTTCTCGCACCAAGAGCCTATTCGCGCGCCAAACGATAACACTCCTCCACCCAATATCCATTCCGACAAGGCATTCTTGATCAAGCTCCAGCTCGGCATGACTGGAGGCGAGGGAAACCTGCTCATCTACGACCGACAGCGTAGCGTCAAAGTGTACGCGATGGAGAGCACAGATCGTGCGTTGTTTGCGCGATTTAAGGATGAGATTGAAGGCGTGCGGGGAGGCTATATGGGCTTGAAGATGTATAGATGGGCGAAGAGAACAGGCGACCTCGAGTTCAGCGTCTGTCTTGATCGTGCGCCGCAGGAGGACATCAAGTGGTAGCGGAGAGATTGGAGGGTGGAATCAGGTTGACTTTGATAGTTCAGGTACCTGTACCTACCTCACATCGGGTCCATTCGTCTTCTACACCTCATACATTGCGCGGACCACAAAGTAATAGGCATAGATTGTGCGTCCTGCATTAAGCCAACAGCGATCTTAAATGGTAGCAGTAGTGTACACTAGTAGTTGAGAGTACTGGAATTCGAGGCGACAGTCGTGTTCAACCAGGTAGGACCCACCGGGAACTTGGGCAGTGGCGGGACGGACACCCCGACGCCCTGCGCAATAGCCTTCCCAAGCGCAGGATCGACCAGGGCGAACAAAGCTACCTGACGCTGGCGCACCGAGACGCTAACTACCGTTCCAAGATGGCCCACGACGTTGCTAGGTATTTAGGTGAGTACCGCATTGACGACAGACGTGCTTTAGTATTCACCTGATCAAGTTTGTCTGGTCTTGCTTAGAGAGGCTAGCCCAGAAACGCTTGGGCCAGTCGAAGTCAATAGCGGTGACCTCCGAAAGAGCGCGTACAGCTCCGCCCTATAGCCCTCGTCAGCGTCTTCCCAACAGTGCAAGTATTCAATGCTTACGGTCCACTTCTGGTGAGTATCCTGGACGTAGGGAAGAGGAGGAAGCTTGATCTTCGACAACGTGGAGAGGTAGTTGGGGCGGGAGCCTTGATTACCGTTGACAGTCATACGGCCGTCTCGCTCGAAGTTCGCTATATATTTGGTAAAGATCAGCAAGCTCGACGGCGCGAAGTATGAGACAAGATGCGTACCGACGGGAACAGTGGGCGCATTTACCTATTAGACAAGCGCAATATGAGTCTCAGTCCATTGAGTGAGTATACTCTGGTGCACTTACAGGGATCTGCATATGGTTGGCACCAAGGCGGTATCGGTGCGCGTCTATTAGAATAGAATCAAGATTTGGTACGAAGACAAGTACGGTGGGAAGCTGACCTCCATAAGAGAATAAGCGTGACTGCAGAACGGGATCGGCAGATGCCTCCCAGCCAGGGACAGTCCGCCCAGGAGTGAATGCAGCTTGTTCGATCTCGGCAAAATAACTGGCGACAAAAACGTGAGCGGTGAGTATGATCTGGAGAAACGCAAGCGGAGGCTCACTTCGTCGGGTTCTCTGTCAAGTAGAATTTCCCTATCTCAGTACGAGGCACGTCATCGAAACCCCAGTCCCTGTTGAAGCACGTGTAAGTCGGCCGGTTATTCTACAATCTTTGGAGATAACACACTTCGTAAGGTCCAGCACGTTGTATCTACAAGGGGCCGCTATGGCGTCAGGTATGTCGATTTGAGAATAGATCTAGGACGTACTTAAAGGTCTCTGCTTGCTCGGGTGTTAGCACTTGAGCGTACAAGGTCCAACCGGGGTATGTCTTGTTCTGGATCGATTCAAACAGATCTTGTGTAGCGAAATCAGGGTTCGAGCCTGACAGAGCCACATTAGTAGTGCTGAAAGATTTTGGTCTGTTGACCCTTACCGGCAAGAGCAGTCGCATCGGCGTTAGTAAAGTTTTGGATCTATTCGATGATAATGTGAGTAAGGGTCAAGGTCGCGACGGCGGCGGAACATACGCCTTGCATCGTCTCTGCATATAGTTTGACGTAGACCCAGGTTCCGTCAGATTTGACCCATCTAGACAGAACGGTCAGCCACGAGTTCATGGTCTCAGTAGGCGTGCTAACCGATATGAGTGACCAGTCCACCCGTTCATATGCCTGAAGCCGTATGGCGTTCCCAGATCTGAAAAGAGCCGCATCACCTGGTATAGGGATTCAGGGTTTGATCCCAAATAGTCCCAGAATAGGCTGTGTAAGGAGGCGGTTGGTGAACGCTGAGCAGTGTATCAAAAACCCGGCTTACTCGTGATCGCGAAGATGGGTCTGAGGATTTCGCTTCTGCGTCTGTAGCAACCGTGAGCCCCAATCCGCCATGACGACCGAAAATACGTACGTGAATAAAGTGGGGAAACTTTGTGGGATCGCGTATGAAAAACACCGGTGTATCTGCAAACATTTGAATTCATTCCGTGACTGATGACGGACCGTCGGACTTGGCACTGACTGTTCATCACGATGTCCAATATGCCCTGGCTCGTCCGGAATCTGCATGATATCGCGGTCAAAGATGCCAACTATTTTTTCTGCAATCTTACTTACTTCATAGCAAACCCCCGTGGGTCGCGGGCACTGTCAGCAGAACCCATCTCACCGCCTACTGTGCTGAAACGAACTACAAGGTCGACGTGAGCGTGGGCGGTATACGACGACGAGGTGGTCTTACTGGTGATTGGGGTCTTCACTCCGTCCTGAAGCATGAACCACAATATAAGTTTAGGTATTAGGATATTGTTGTGATCCCACCTTTGTGAACACGTCCCTACACCACAAGAGCATCAGTCATAATCACAGTTAGTGCCCACGGTCGACATACATGATAGTGTAATTCTTTGCGAACTCAGCGTTGGTGGCCACGAAGTAACCATGAGCGCCAGCTCCCTTCGCGTGAACGATGCTGAAGCCTGATGAGTGATGCATGCGACGAAGTGATCTCATCCATTCACCGTTCTGGAATACGTTCCCGGACGAAGTGCGCCAAAGTCTCGACCATGTGGACATCCTGAAGTAACAAAGGGCCTGATGCGGACGAGGTGAGCGAAAAATGCCATGTACACAAATGTGTAGCTTACCATCCGAGCCGATACGCTGGTAGTCATAAGGCATAGAGTAGGGAACGCCGCCATCAGTGGTAAATTCGAGATCTGGAGCTAGCTTCTCTGATGTTTCCGTTTGGAGCTCGGGCCCCGTATTGATGTCAAAAGTATACTGCGATGTGGGTGCAGTATCACGGGCGAGTCCTGGAGCATCAGGGTAGTTTGCTAAAGCAACAGTGATGAGAGGGATCAGGGCCACGACGACCTTCGCCAGCGACAGCATAGCTACTAGGAGTACTACTGTCTTGGACACGGAGGGATGGATGTGAAGGAGACGACAACGGTGGCCAGCTGTCTTATATACTGCCTACACAAAATCAGTGAATCATCACGCAACAACAGGCGACATAACAACATGCATGTGCTTGACTAGGCTCGGGAGAGCAATATGCTTGCCGCTCTTCGGGTGATGTGCGAAAGCGGACATGGTGCCACATCTGTAGCGCCCATGTTAGGGCAAATGACCTGCTAAAGTCGCTTGAAACGGCCATCTCTGGGCAATCATCAGAAGGCGCCGCACGAAGCAGGGAAGGCTGTTCCTCAGTTTCATACATGCGCCCGCCGATGCGTAACTTTCGGAAGGTCCGAACACAATATTTTCGACTATGCCGTCGCGTACCTGAGATTGAAATCCTCGTCAGCTGTGGAAGCGAACTTGCCGGACAGACGTACATCTTCCGCCATTCCTCGGTGAGGACCGCTGATATCAGCTGGCGAAGAGCGAAGACTGGCGAGGCATCTGGAGCACCAACGGGCTTGGTCACAAGTGGCCGAGCAACAGGAGGCGGCCCAGGCTGACGCTGAGCAAGAGGCGTAGAGGGATGACTTCGGCGCCACATTTGAACCGCCCCAGAACGGCGCGCGGCCTGTTGATGAACGAGAGTTCGCGGTTAGTGCGTCCGCGCGATACGGAGTCCGCGACGGTGCGCTTGAATTCTGGCGTCTACAATGAACTGTCAGTTCAGGGTAAAGCGTTAATGAGAAGCTTCAAACTGAAGCATGTCAGTCTTAAGCCTATCTCCTACAGTGCTGCGGAAAATAAGCTCGAATCCCCGTTGTACTTTACCTCGGCGGCACAGCCGCACATCAGACTTGAACGAGCAGGGCCCGAGAGGCCATATCCTGAAATCCCGATACATTCCGTGCGCTTGTCAAGAATGTTTAGAACCTCTGCGCCTCTGATCCCGCCGAAGGATGCAAACATTGGTAACAGTGATATGAGCTTCACGATGCACATCCACACGTCCCACCGTCCGAGGATAACGGGATGGACGCGGATACGGATTGAAGAATTGGCAAAGGGGTAGCATCGCGGGAGGGCGAGGGCGGCGCGCTGAATAAGACCTTCGACATAGAGGGAGCCGTATGGTGGACGCGGCGCTGTCTAGAACAGTGCAGTGCTCAGGATTGGCGGCAGTCTACTGCCCAGGAGCGTGTACGCGAGCGCAGTCCGACATACGGAGCGGGTGTGTGCCGCTGGAAGGAATGACCAATGTAACACACGTGCAAGTCACGGGATGTCGTAAGACAACCTGCCGGCGTAGGAAAGGACTGTTGGTAATGCCCATCGGCTGCATGTTGATAATGTCGACCGATAGGATGATATTTCAAAGTTCGAGACTGAGCGAATTATGCGCGGTGCACGCTATCTATCGCGGGTGAATACCGAGTTTTGAGTGCACAAAATAGCCAGAGTCAAGGAAGAATGATCACGAATCTCGTTTTCCTGCCCCCACCTCGCCCCCATACAACGTTTGTCTGCTCCAATCAACAGCTTTGTGGTTGAGCGCACCAATACCTCGAAAGAGCGCCTCCACTTGAGCATTCCATTGGCTCTTGATGAGCGAGATGAATGGTCGATGCTCAATTCGTGATGACGCAGGAGCAGGAGCAGCGGTTAGCGCAGATGCATCTATAAGGCGATTGGACAACATATGCAGGCTGGGGATCCATGGGCTATATGTTAATGGTCCAAACCGCTTGTCGTGCCGGGTGCAGACTCACTCCGCGCGATGCTGTTCAGTCCTGTAGAAAGATGAGATCGAAAAACGCGAGAAAATAAAATAGCTCGCCTTGTGCGTATCATAGTAGAGAACCCGTAGTAGATCTGTAGAATCACGTCCTATGAGCGACCGACATTGAAGCGGTAATAGATCGCGTTGACACACCCCGCCTGCGAACACAGCGCCTGAGGCAGGACCAAGAAGAAAAGACATAGTCAACGAATACGCGAAAGAATAAGAGTCAAAGACGCTGAGACCGAGCGTCGAGGGTGACAATGTGGTGACCGTAGAGAAACAGCCTCCGGCGGCGCGCGGATGCCGCCGGGTTTATTGACGCGTGTTAGGATCCAGGGCCGGGGAGTGTCTAAATCGGGAATAACTAAGCTTGAACTTCTGCCACGATATTCACTCTAGCTTACCCGTTCCTACGCCAGTAGAGCCTGCATTCTCTGATACGAATCTGTATGTTTCCTCCACATCACCGGCGCTCAATTTGGTGGACCTAATACGACCAAATACTGCGGCAACAGTGGCAGATCGCGAGTGGCTCAAGAGTGACTCGTTTTGCGCAGCTCACATCCTCCTCCACCTACCATAACACGGCCGTGGCTTCCTTTTCGCCGACAATGCATCCTGCGTTGGCGATCTCCGAGGTTGTCACTAAGATTGCTTCTCTCATAAAGGAGTTTCACTCGGACACTTCGGACGGAAGGAAAGTGACGAGACAAACACTGGGAGCATTGGCAGCTTTGGCACGTACATGCCACACGATTTCACCGATTGCCCTCGACGAACTATGGTCGGAACTCAGTAGCCCAGCACCGATTCTCATGTGCTTACCAGCGCATCTTTGGGAGGGGGGCTACACTACCTTGCTGCCGCGAGTACCAGTGAGTGTCAAGTGTACTCAATACATCAGGATCCTTACACAAGTCAAAGCGAATGGCATTGACAGGCGTACCTACTCGACAAGACTGGCAGTGCATTCGCAAACATGCTCATCGCGTAAAGCGTATGTCGATGTCATACACGTGCACTTGCTACGGTGCGCGCAAGAAGTGCGAATGTTGGTCCGTACTAGAAGTCCTCTCGTCGATGGCCTGGTTCGATGGCGACGCCCTCTTTCCGAACTTGACGACGCTGAATTATCGCATGAATGCCTTCGCCATATACGATGGTCACCCGTATCGGTCTCAAATTCCCATCTGTTTACTCAACCTCGGTGGCGCCAAACTTCGCTGCCTCGAGATTCATATCACACCTTACAGGGAGGGGTTGAGCCAGCGACGCGCAGAGGAAGCTCACAAGTTCTGTAGCTTTCCTTCTGCTCTTGAGCTTGTTGGCCAGAAGCACCCTCAGCTTCGGTCCTTGGTTCTCAGCGTCATCCCACCCGCGGACACGGATAACATGGGATATTTCACGCACGGTCCTATTTCTGAGGCACAGAATCAGCTCGTCTCCAAGCTGCCTCATCTACGTCGCTTCCAAACAAATATCTCCTTCCCACCTTCGTGGATTCCCAGTGTTCCCTTCTACGCCACGTCGCGGGAACTGGAAGAAATGATCGTTTCTTTCCCCCTGCGCAGCCTGGGTAATGCCCATTCGGGATCAATACATCGTTCCTCTTCATTTCTAGCACTTCGCTCGTTGACCCTCCGGGCGGTCCAAGCGGACATGTGTCGTGATTTCCTTGAAGTCATCGATGCTAATCGCCTAGAAGCGGTCAAGTTTCGTATCACTCATTTCGTTTCCTCCAACGCCATCCGTGAGTTGCTCAGCGAGCTGGTTCGGTTCAGAACAGTCACTGCAGTGACTCTCACTATCTACAATCCTTCGCGAGGTTTCAACAGCGAGGCGGCTCGGATAGAACTTACAATGGAGGTGCTGGCGCCCCTGTTGGATCTCCCATTGTTACGCGTGGCGCTCGACGGAGGAATCGACGTCGCATTGACAGACACCGATCTCGAGCTGATGGCGAAGTCGTGGCCGTCCTTGCAGTCACTGCATCTCGACTCCGACAGACGATGGCCTCAACCGCGGCTGACTCCACCGGCACTACTCTTCCTCGTGCAGCACTGTCCAAAGATCGAGCATATCTCCCTCCTCCTTGATTCGACGGTGACTATCGACGAGTCTGTGATTGTCACGGCAGAGGGCCTCGCGAAGCCCGTTATTCCACGACGTTTCCAACCCAGCAGCCACTGTCGCCGGATCGAAGATACGACTTCATATTTGCGATTCTTCGACGCCCTCTCTTTTGAACTCACCACGATCCCGACCACGCCTGGCTGGAAGGATATAGCTCGAGAACTGCAGAGGCCAGTTGCGTAGGCAGTTTGGTATCAGTGGATAAACGACGAACTCCCACAATCACGCATCCCGACCCTTCATTCTGACGAATAGCTAGTCGTGTATCAGAATAGATACAATGACACTGATAGAGACGAAAGCGTAGCTGTTTCTAGTTGTAGTCACTTGCAGGATGTGTAGAGATCACAATCTCCTTTGTTGAGGTCTCTGGTTCGTGAACACACATGGACAGGTGTATGTCCGTCATCTGACATATGCTGTTTAGAAGGAAATACAAGACGCTGAACCGAGAGTCTGAGCATCTACGCCACAGAGTACTCTTCCACAATGACCCGCGCGTCCTCAGAGTAGGGGACTTCCTCTCCGTTTTCTATCTTCGTGATTGACGCGAGGCGGACGCCAGCGATGCTGCCCTGAGCGACGAAGCTAACCTTCACTGGGAAGAATGCACCGGCATCGTCGCCACCGACGGAGAACTCGAGGGTGCCCGACCGCTCGTCCACGTCCACACGCCCGACCTGCCAGTCGAGAGCGTGGCTAGACGGGTTCAGAGACCATTCGCCAGAATGGGAGGATACTGTTGGGTACGAGCCGTCTCTGCGAAGCGATCAGGTATGGGAACACCTTCTTTCGGAAAAAGACTCACGGGAGCGGTATTGAGATCACGACATCGTGGAGCACGACGCCTTCGTTCTCAAGCTCGTACTCAATGTTGACATCACATGTACCGTCGTTCGATGGTGTCGGCCAGCAGTTGACTGTATGAAGGGTAAATATAAGAGGAGTACGGGTAAACAAAGGACGCACTCGACAGTGGCACATAGCTCTCGTCCTTGCCATTGTATCTCCACTTCAAAACAGCAAGCGACTGTCCAACAGGGAAGGATCGTGAGGAGTCCTTCAAAGCGATGATACGTTCCTTGTTTGCGGCAAACTTTCCGACGTTGGGATGCTGCTTGTACTGCAGTTCAGGGCCAAAGGTGACGGCAGGCTCGGCGAGGTTCAGCTTGACGCGGGCTAGTGTGGCATCAGAGATCGACAGATTCATGTCGCCCTTCAGCTCGAGGTGATTGAGGCCACCCTCGCGCTGCAGCTCTAAATTCAAGATTTCGTGGACCGAGACGTGAACGCTATCGGGAACGTCAATATCAATCGACTGCTCGAACTAGCACAGACTACACACCTCTCCTGAATCACAGACGGCAATGTGCTTGCTGCCGTCTTGGGAGCGCTAAGAGGTTCTGGGGTCGTCGTTGCAGGGGTGGGCGGGGCGGACATGTCCTCGGATAACAGTGCCTCTCCGCCCAAGGCATCCAGAAGCTGTGATTGTGTTGTTTTCTTGCTGCCAAGTTTCATACCGCTGCCCTTGAACTGAGGCCCACGCAGCGAGGACGGTGCAGGCGACGCATTCCGGACGGGTGTCGGAGCCGCGTCGAACCGTTGAGGAACTGGCGAGTAACCGGACACGCCTCCGCCAATACCGAGATATCCCGCCGGCGCAGGACCGCCTGCTGCTGCGCGTCGCTGCTGTTCGCGTCGCTGCATCTCCAATTGTTTAGCACGACGCTTAAGCTCTTCCTTGGCTTCCGCTTCTTTGTTCTGTTCCATACAGTGTCTAGAAAGCGCTCGACAGAATTCGACGTCGAGAACTCACCCTCGCGATGATTTCCTGGATCTTCTCCTCATGACTCTCCATCTCGAGGATATTGCGGACCTGCATTATGTTCACGGATTCCCTGTATCCCATGCTCACAATCTCGTCGAATGCCTCTAGGATGTCGAACGCGTTCTTGAGAATTTCCCGTTGCTCCGCCGATCTGCACATGTCCGACACGACGCGTGCGAAGAGGTGAAGCGTCTCGATGTCTTGGAGGATGTTGGACGCTTTGTTGGTGATGAGAAGTATGTACAGATCCTCTAGCGGTTGATAGACATATCGAACGTCTGAGGTCTCGACCGAGGTGTGCTGCGTGTTGGTAGGTATAACTTTGGGGAACGAGGCAAGGAGAGACTCGATACGAGCCCGGGACATGTCACGGAATTGCCGCGAGATGACCGCTAAGCAGCATTATTAGAGTTGCACCACACTTCAGCTACAAATCACTGACCTTTCCCCGCCTTCGTGCAGATTGAAGCGGCAAGGACGACCTGCACTCGCGTCAATATGTGAGCACTACCCTAGTCGAGATTTTGGCTCACCATGATGAGATAATGACACCAATAAAATTTTGATCGCAACTAGAGGTGAATACAAGCTGCAGGATGTGCCGTAAGACAGGTCGAGAGAGGGCGGCGTTTCACGACGAGATGGTGGTCGCTCGCAACGCAGACGTGTCTTCGGCGCTCGTACATCGCTGGCCACGTGCGCCCGACGCTTGCTGCGTTTGGGTGAGCATCGGCGAGCTCTCGCTCTCGTTCTGCAAGCTATGCCCGCGTAGTATCCACGAGCATTCTATCATTTAATGACTGCCTAAGTGGCAGCGGTCGAACTAGCGGGATTCATGAGAGCGGTTCCCGTAGAATATTGGGAAGATAAGACGAGATCAATTATGTATGTGATAAGATTAGATCTGTTCGTACGCGCACTCGGGAAGCTCACACTGCGCACTTGGCCTCTGACATCAACGTCCACGCAGCCAGACACAACTCAGGATGGCGCTCTCGGCACACTTGGCACCTATGATCTCTATCCCCAAGAAGACGACTGAAGAGGTCGACTGGACGGGTCCCATTCGCTCAGCAATCTTGCAGTCGTACGGCGAGGACCCAGATAACTATGCAACGGAGTGTGCAAATCTACATAGGTGTAGGCAGGACGCGGTCAAGGGAGCTGGGAGTGACATGACTGGTCTGTACTTGCCCACCTTCCGAGCCTTGCAGGCTGATTGATTGGTCGATGAAGCTCGCGATCTGCTATACAAGTACTTCGGGCAGCTCGAGCTTCTGGAGCTTAGATTTGCAGAGATACGAGTCAACTTCCCATGGCGAGACGCATTCACGAACAAGCTCACTACCCAGACGTCGATTGCGTACGAGAAAGCGTGCATCATTTTCCAAATAGCGTCGACGCACTCCGCTATCGCTGCATCTCAGAACCGCTCCGATCCAGAGGGCCTCAAGCGAGCATTCTATTACTGCCGGACGTGTGCAGGTATGCTTACGTACATCAACGATAACTTCCTCCACGCGCCTTCAACGGATCTCAGTCGCGAGGTCATAAAGTTCCTCGTGGGTATCATTCTTGCGCAAGCGACCGAAGTCTTCTTCGAGAAGTGCACCGATGAGAAAAAGGGAAACGCGCTCGTGTCTAAGATTGCTGCTCAGGCGGCATTCTTGTACAGCGGCTTGAGCGAGGAGGTGAAGGAGTTCATCGGGAAGGGGCTTTTCGATCGTAATTGGGTCACAGTCATCCAGGTACGTGAGTTTGTACGGTTGACACTTCTCACGTTCTGACTATGGGCCAGGCCAAGTCAAAGTACTTTACCTCTCAAGCACAATTCTACCGTGCCAAAGCGGACGATGCTGCAGGGAAGCATGGCGAGGCGTTGGTACGACTTACAATCGCCGAGACGGCTGCCAAGGAAGCGAACCGTACAGCGACCTCCTTCGCATCTCTTTTCGTAACACAAATGTCACCCAATCTTCCACCGGACGCTGGGACATGTCTCGCCGATCTCACAAAGGCCCACCTGGCTCTTTGCACTGAGAAGAAGAACGAGGCGCAGCGCGAGAATGACCTCATATACCACTCGGTCCCGCCCACCGCGGAAACACTGCCACAGCTCGACAAGACGGTCGTCGCCACGCCGATCTCGATCCAGGAGGTGTATGGCACTCCTGAAGTCCAGAAGGTCATTGGCACCGACATGTTTGTCCGTCTCATCCCGCTCAGTGTGCACGAGAGCGCGAGCGTGTACTCCGAGGAGAAGGCTAAACTTATTCGTGGAGAAGTTGAGAAGGCCGACGAGGCGGAGGCGGAGGTGAAGAGCGCGCTGGACTCGCTTGGGGTGAAGGACGGCCTGACCCGCTTTAGAGCGATCGCGGAAGGTAACGTGGGTGGAGAAGAGGAGATCCCGGTTGACGTGCGCCGATGGCGGGAGGATATCACCGTCATGGAACAGCGCGAGGGCGTCGAGGGTCTTGTCACGGAACTCAACCGCCTCAAGTCGAACGTCCAGCAGGAGCTCGAAACTATCAGCCGAGACCTTGATAACGAGACTCGGGAGTGTGAAGCTATGCGGGTCAAATACGATCACCTGTGGACTCAAGCTCCTTCTGCGTCGCTCACCAAGACGCTCAGACAGGACCTCAAGTCTCACGTCGAGGCACTCGTCGCTGCGGGGGCATCAGACCAGCAGGTGGAAAAGCTTTGGGAGTCTGTCAAAGGAGAAATTGGGTTGTTACTTTCCCCTGATGTCGAGGAGGTATTTAGGGCTAGTACCGAGAAGGCGGGCGCCGGTTCAGAGAACCTGCTCGATCTTGACGTCGCGAGTGAAACGAAGGATGAGGAGGAGCGGACGAGAGTGGCTCATTTGGTCAGCGAGATTGACGAACGGCTTGGTAGGCTCAACAAGATTGCGCGCGAAAGGAACGAAGTTTTGAAGGACTTGAAGGAGAAGGTGGGCGCGCTGGTCTCGCCTATGGCTATATATATCTGACAGGCTCTCGATCACAGGTACACAATGACGATGTCTCGCATCTCCTGCTCCTCAATCGCCGTAATACCGGTGTCGAAAGTACATTGTTCGCCGGCGAGCTCGAGAAGTTTAGGCCCTACCAACAGCGGTTGGGTGCCACCGTTCATCACGAACAAGTAACAATTCAAGAGGTGACAACTCTTTGGCGTGCCCTGAAGGACTTGGCTGGACGCGGCCCTGGAGCGAAGAAGTGGGAAGAAAGAGAACGCAGGAAGAAAGATGTCATAAAGCGCTTTTCTCGTGCGAGGGACGGCTATATGGAGGTCCGCGACGGACTTGCGTAAGTGACATTCGGCCTCAGCTGGTTTCTATGCTCATACTCGAACAGCAAGGGCCTTCAATTCTACACCGAGCTCACCGAGTTGACGGCGGGGTTGAAGCGGAATGTCAAGACATACCTTTCTAGTCGCACAGTGGAACGAGAGACCATGGCTTCACAAGCAGAGACAACGAAACGCCTCTCGTCGCCCTCTGCGAGCTCTCCCCACCAGCTCGCGGAGAAACCACGTCTTCCGCCTCCCCCACCTAAACCGCTTCCTGGCAGCCTGGACTCTGCCTTCGCGTCAATGAGTCTGCGCAGCCCTACCAGCTCTGCCCCTCCTCCCCCGCCTCCTTCCCAAAGTCCTTGGTCGTCCGCACCTTCTGCTCAAGGTTACCCATCGCCGCCATTGCAGCATGCAAGGAACCCTTCCCTGCCCCCACCTCCGCCCCCACCTCCGTCTCAGGCTCAGCGGTCCTATCAGGCCTCTGCCCCTGCCATGGATCCATATGCATCCCTGGGTTTGCTCGGCAATTCCAACAGCTCGTCATATGGATCCAGTCCTGCACCGCCGCCTTCCGTCCCCGCACGGCCCCCACCGCCACCTCAGCAGTACCAATATAATGCTCCGCCATCGCAGTCTTACCAGCACCAGCGGCAGGCGTCGTATCCTCCGCCGCCCGCACAGCAACCTTCATATTCGGGCTACAGTTACCAACAGCCACCGCCACCCCCAACACCATCCAGAGGTGCCTCTCTCCCGCCGCCACCGGTCCCGATCAACTATCAGTCGCAGTTTGGCAGTCCTCCTCCACAACCAGGCGCCCCACAGCAACAGCAGGGTCAGTATCAATACCAGGGATTCCCTCCGCCGACTCAACAGCAGTACGGGAGATACCAGTAGGGACTCTGATTTAGAACTGTGTCTGCTTTCAAGCTGTTGTTGGAGCCACTTATTGTAACACCAGTGTATACAGGATCACATGTGCATATGATTTCTCGGTATCGGAGACGTTCTATCTATGAGTACGATGACACCGCACGATCTAATACGTTCGAATAGGTGAGCTTACTCGATTCTTGATGTGCTGGACGGCTATCCCTCCCCCTCTCTCCCTCTCATAGTGGCATCGTGGCGAGTCCTTTCATATCAAATAGAACCGGCAGTGGGTGCGCTGAATAAATGAACCATGATTGCAAGTCAAATTCATACTTCTCAGCTCCTCGAAGACTTCGGCCCAGCCGGCGGCGTACGGGGCACCCGTCTCGCATACTTGTAAGGAGAGAGCCGCAATCAAGCGAGCGAGCTGGTTGGGCGTGCTGACGGCCGTACATTCCGTGACAAGGCCCAGCATTCTTGAGGTAGCCAGTCTCGGCAGCGTCTGCGCCATGGCAATCAGAGTGTCGTCGACCGGTATCGTACAGTCCAGTTGGATCATAACAAATTCGAGCCGAGGACATTTGTGCACCAGCGAGAACAGCGACGTGGGTGTGACATGCGTAGGCTCCATGCTGTTGGAGTCGAAACAGAGACACTGCAAAGAGGGCCACGAGCTCGCCATAGTAGCGATCTCAACGTCGTCGAGACTGATGCTGAGGTTGGAACCGCTAACTGAGATAATGGAGAGCCCCCTCAGCTTCAACAATGGCTCTAGCGTCTTCATTACTATTTGGGCCGGTGCGATGGCAACACCACGCCTTCGAAGGAGGAGCGCGCTAACCGACTGGAGCGACTTGGACGCGAATGTGGCCAGAGAGTTGAAACATCGTCGGATTGCGTCCGGTGAGTCAAAGAATGCGATATCCATTGAGAAATTTGCGAGGTTGTTGGCACTGATGGTGTCGAGAAACTCGTCGCACAGGTCCGCCTCTTTCGCTCGAAGCTTCAAGCGACGTAGGGAAGGAAAAGAGGTACGGGGTGACCTCTCACGGACTGTGCTCGGTGTGTATCGGGTAATCGAGATGTTCATCTCTTGCAAACAAGACTGCGGGGAGAGGCGGATCTCTGCTGGCCATGACGTGGGAAGTGTTATGTTCGTGTCCACGGACTGTAGATGTGTCAAGTCCGACACGAGGGCAGTTTGAGCGGAGGACACAGCGGGTTCACTGTAAGGTGCGGGGCCGCTTATATCACCGCTCGACAGGCGTCTGAAAGCGAATTGTCTGAGGTCGGGATATCTCTCTCTGCAAAGATTGAGAAGCTCCTCGCTATCGACGAAATCACTGCTGGTCTCCTTCCCTGCTGGTTGGCGGCCATCGGCAGATACGATGCGGATAGTGAGAGTTGTTGAAGCGGGGCCGGCCAGGGCAAGAACAACTCGAGGAATATGGGTAGCATATGGAGGATTGGAGTACGGTGCGGTGACGACGTAGGCGAGACCTTTCAAGTGAGGGAATAACGGGGATGCGCCAGACCGGTCTTTGACAAACTGGGAAAGGATACCCAGTACGGAGAAGCACCTGCAGCTAAACACCACCGTAGTGTCGCACGCACAGTAGTACGAAAGGGAGAGGTATTTCACTCTGCGAGTGTACATGTGAATTTTGTCCCAGTCCGCTTGCGAAGGGATTGCTAACAGCTCGAAACACTACAGATGCTGTTAGGTAAGTTCTGAGGAGTCTTTGAGATGGATGCGCTGCACTCACCGCCGCGGGCGTTGGAAGAACATTTGGGGAAGGCGTGCCTTGCCAGAGATGGGATGGAAGACATCCTAGCACGGGTATAAGGCCTCCCGGTTCTGCCCACAGTTCGTCTAGTGCAACGTCCGAGATCGCATGACAAGTGCGTGACAGCGCTGCGAGGGACGACAAAGAAGAGCGCTCAAGAGTCGGTACCACTGGCTTAATGCTGCATATGGCAGACTTGTACTGCTTCAGATGCGAGGCGATGTGAGCGACGATCTCGGTTATCCCCCAAGCGCGGTGCATGGTTATGGGCAGCGACTACCTGAGTGATGGGGAGGGTGTAAAAGAGGAGGAAGAACTTGAAAGAGCTCTTATCAGGCATTGTTTGTTCGTGTTAGAGGCGTGTTAGATGGATCTGGTGGCTTCTGGTGGGTGGCGTTGTTCAACAGCAGGCAGGCTTTTAACGGTACAATTGGCAATCTATGGCGCACGCACACAATGCACCTGTCTACCACTTATCTCGGAGGTTGAGTGAGCACAACAGCCGAGCAAAGTACAACATAGAGCTTCCTCCAGTCACCATTACGCCCTGACATATACCATTCTATAATCAGTATGCGGTAGAGCATTGATAGACACGCACCGCAAATATGGTGACGTGATGATACTCAGTAGCGGTGCCATTTCGGATGAATGCACCTCCGATAGGTGTCCCCAACAGTGTGGCAAAACCAATCACTCCAAAAAAAGTCCCAATACGGGCTCCAAGCTTGTCTGTTGGTGAGATCTGCCCGATGGCAGCGGGCGGGACGGATATGAAGATGCCTGAGAAAAAGCCTGATCATCGACGGTCAGAAAGAGTTCTACGCGTGGGCAACCCTTACATACCATAGAGACAGGCGAACACGACGAGCGGGGCAGCGCTTCTTGAAGGCAACCATAAAGCTAGACAAAGGATGCCAGAGAGTAAGGTGGCTGGGCATAGGACGTTCATACGACCGTATCGGTCCGCAAACTGTCCCCCACTGCAGCGTGCGTCAATATCGGAGTTAGAGTTAGAAGGCATGAACGCACATAATACGACCAAAGAAGGACAAGCCATTGATCATGGAGAGGAAATACGGGTGGAGAGATGCTGAAACCCCATATTGCACGGCGAAAGGTTCTGTGCGCGTGTGTAGATAAGTCAAATTGTCCGCTTTCCCAGTTCAAGGAGCGACATACCGACGTAGAAGTACGGGATGTAGAGCCCAAGGTTCACCAGGAATGAACCAATCGCGAGGACGTAGTATCGCGGGTCCTTGAAGCCATCGAAATCTACAAGATCAGCGAGCTTACACATTGACTTGCGTGGGAGCCTGGTTTTTGAGACGAGCATAGCAATCAGATAACAGAACCTGTAATCGGAACATAAGTATCAGCCGTCGCCAAATTAATAAAGGTCGAATGACCAGAAGGATTGCAATACTCACAGCGTGATCAATGCAGCAACACGTACCGTCCAGGCTACGTGCGGCGTCCGTACCGGTTAGATAGGTACACGAGTTTCGGAAGGAGACGTACCGAATCCAATGCTAGTGAAAAGCCGGGAGAACATGATGGGAAGGCACGTCCCGCCAACGCTGCTACCCGCTGCAACGATGCCCATTGCTAGAGCACGGCGACGCTTGAAGTATTGACCAACGACAGCCAGTGCCGGATACGACCCGAATCCGACCGCAAGGCCAAACATGACACCCTAGAGTATACACCATGTCGATGCTGATCATGCTCCGAAGGACCATGCGACGAACCTGAGACAGAAACTGTTGATAGATTTGCTGAGGCTTCGTAAAAGAAAGAGCCACTAGAGACAACACGCTCCCGATACACCCGACAGGATAGAGGTACTATGAGCAACCCTGAGTAAGCAGCATATACATTCAGAATGTGCGCAGACAAACCTTCAAGCCGACCGCATCAAATAAAGGCCCTATAACAATTCCTTCGATGTAGAGCAACGTGATTTGCAGAGACCCGATGAACGCGACGACTGTCGGGGAGTAGTTCGAAAGGTATTCACGAACGTAAAATTCCTGAAACCAAACGGTAATTAATCCTCCACTGTCTCAAGGCATTATCACGATCATACCTGGAATGTACCAAAGCTGTTGATCACGCCGAAGGACGCAAAATACACCAAAAATGAACCGAGAACTGCAAGCCACGCCCAAGTTCCTCCTTCTGGAAATACCGGTGCTTGCCCAACGTTTTTATCATCTGGAGATGTAAGCGTGATGATTTCTGCATCCCAGGACTTTCTGACGAGGGGCATAGTTATGCGCTGAACAGCTGTCATGAAGGAGGGATCCAAACGGCAATAAATCTCCCATCAATTTGCGCGTATTACGCGCCCGATTCGGGTATATCATATGCCCGTCGCGCGTACGGTCGTCCAAGTTCATAACTTTCTGAGCGAACCTGACGAGCGACAGATGGCGGTGAGCAGCACCTCTACTATACGATTTCCAACTACACGACAAGTCCACGATACAGATTGTATACAATGCTCATAGCGCACTGGCACCAGTGATGATATCCACCAGCTCGTTCGTGATAGCAGCTTGGCGACCACGGTTGTACTTGAGCTGCAGGTTGCTGATCATGTCACCAGCATTCTTGGACGCGTTATCCATCGCATTCCGGCTGATAGTGGCTATATCAGTGACACAGTTTTCAGACTTCCCATCACGACTCACCGGGCGGAGATCTCGCAAGCGTGCCCTTCGACGAGCGCGGCGTATACAGCATTCGCGAGTGCGAACTCAGCAAGATCCTTAGTGACATCGTCCTCCATTTCGTACGCCTTGAAGCCAGCTGTCTCGTATCACAGATCATCAACACCTGAAATAGGAAGCCAGGGATTCACTCACGCGACTCCTTCAGGCTAGTTGCTGTTTCAACATCGACGGTCGCGGCCTCGTATGAGATAGCTGAGAGGAACTTGTTGTATACAATGGTGATGCCGTCGTATTCGACGCCGGACTTCAGGATGAGGTCCGTAACACCCGCTGCGTCGGCGAAGGTGGGGATGTCACGACCAATCTGATTGAAGGCCAGGAAGATGTTGTTGGGCAGCACACGCGCAAGCTGTGACTTCGACTTGTCGCCAATGACCGCCACAGGGGAATCCTTCTCGAAGTTCGCGTCGACCTCTGCGAATGCGCGGCGAGTGGCCTTGGTCACAGAGGAGTGAATGCCACCACACATGCCCTTGTCAGAGGAGATGACAATAAAGAGCCTACGCTTCCCGGCAGACTCTGCTGGCGCGTGCTGGAACACCTCTGTGCGAATGAATCATGCTGCACGCTGTATACGCTTAAGTCCGCACTCACCAGAGTTGGCGAGACCGTACTCCTTGCCCGCCTGCAAAGCGCGCTGCGCTTTGGCCAGTTTTGTGGAGGCAATGACCTTCATAGACTGTACAGAACGCGATAGTTGTAACTCCGTGTATCGTATAGGTCTAGTACACCGTGCGCACCTTGGTGATCTTCTCGATATTCCGCACCGACTTCAACCGTTGCTCAATCTCCCGAAGAGTCGCCATGTTTCTCGCCCCTGTGGGCGCGGCGCCCAGCACGGACGGCTTCACGATGCGTGCGAGCGACTGCCGAGCGAGCATCGTCGAGTGATCAGGAGGAAATGTCGTGGAAGGTGTGCGGGACAGTGCGGAAGGGGGCTTGTGGCGTGAAGCCGAGCGGGGATTGAACTATTCACGTCCCGCGCTGCCGGCTGCAGACCTTGATCTGACTCTTGCTCATCGTGCACGCCACGACCTCACAATCACTACTACGACTCAGATCGCAAAAGACCACATCTAACATGTCGGCCGACGCTTTGTTTGATCCTTCGTTGAAGAAGCGCAAGAAAAAATCGGTCGCTTTCTCTGAAGATCCTCTTGGTGCTGATGCCGACCCTACCACGCCTTCACCAGCCGTCATCGACGATGTCGCCACCAATGGAGATGCAGTCGATATGGGCCCCAAGACAGTGCATGAGCAGATGGCGCAGAATGGACGCGGCGCAGATGGAGAGGAATCGACTCAGAAGGAGGAGGACGAGTTCAAAGCGATGTTCGGTGACATGAAGAAGAAGAAGAAAAAGAAAGATATCCCCCTCGATCTCGTACGTAGCTATCTGTCACTCCTGTATAGATCGCGTTACTCAAGCGTATGTTTTTGCAGCCAGAGGAGGGATCGGGTACCTCTACGCCAGTAGGCACTGGCGAGGACCTCGACTTCTCCGACCTCAAAAAGAAGAAGAAGAAGTCCGGATCGAAGAAGGTGGCCTTCGACATGGAAGCCTTTGAGAAAGAGCTGAGCCAGTCGAAGAGGGCCGGTGAGGACGATGAAGGCGAAGAGGGTGCTCAAGTGGAAGAAATTGACGAGGCTGAGCTTGGGGAGGATCCTTTCGCACACGGCGAAGTTGCTGCGCTGGATACTGGCAGCGAGCCTTGGCTCGGCAGTGATCGTGATTACACGTACCCCGAGGTGCGCTTGCAGGGCTGTCTCCTCTATTATCGTATTCTGACTTTAGGCTATAGCTCCTCACTCGTTTCTACGGTCAACTTCATGCCTCGAACCCGCAGCTCCTCTCAGCTGCAGGCAAGCGGTACACAATCGCACCCCCTCAGGTATTACGAGAAGGAAACAAAAAGTCCATCTTCGCCAATATCTCAGAAATCTGCAAGCGTATGCACCGGCAGCCCGAGCATGTCATCCAATACATGTTTTCTGAAATGGGTACCACTGGCTCCGTTGACGGTTCTGGTCGGCTGGTCATCAAGGGCAAATTCCAACCGAAACAGGTCGAGCATGTCCTTCGCAGATACATCAGTCCGTGTCCCTCCTTATCTTCGGCGCGCGATCACAGTGCTGATGCTATCGCCCACAGTCGAGTATGTCACTTGCAAGACCTGCAAATCGCCAGACACGCTGCTCACGAAAGAGAATCGTATCTTCTTCATGGCTTGCGAGTCGTGTGGTTCGAGACGATCGGTCGCCCCCATCAAGAGTGGCTTCCAGGCCCAGGTCGGAAAGAGAAGCAAGACAAGAGTTCAGACATGAGTCGCTATCACCGTCATTGTTATCGCCGCCATTCACAGACATGTATCCCTACCCATTGCGCTCGCTCAATGACTATATTATTGCCGCTTTCATTCGAAATTTTTGACTTACTGAGGCAATATCACACCACTACGCACGAGGAGTTGCGGATGATCACAAATTATATTGCTAGCGAAAGTTCGTAGCGGAATTATGCGATAATAATGGTATGCTAATGATACATACTCCATCTGCTATGGATACAGTGCTAGAACCGGCTACTCAACGCGCTCAAGCAATCGTGCTCGTGTCATTAGGACCAACTGGGATGTTGATAATCGACAGGCCGGACAAAGTGGTGTTCGGCGAAGGCGCTGTCTCGTTGGTCGACACAAGCGACGCGAAGACGATGCCAGCGAGCGTGTCGGGGATGGTGGTCGTGTTATCGGCGTTCAGCTCGGCGAACGTGACGTTGAAGCCGTTTTGGAACGCGAGGAACAGCGGCGCGGTGCCGTTAGTCGTCGGGGCGACGAAAGACGCGTTGACAATCGGGATGTTCGTCGGGTCGAAGTCCTCCTGACCGCTCAGAGAAACAGAGACAGTGGTGTTGATCGTGGCATTCGCCGGGTTAATGGTCAGCACGGGGAGGGGTACGACGGCCAACGGCGGGTTCGTTGACGGGCAGGACTGAATGAATCCCGCTATAACCGAACGACGTCAGACCTGTGCATTACGTGAAACCTGCAATACACTTACCAGCCAGCGATACGACTCCGCTAGGATCGAGGGGAGTGTCGAAGGGGCCGTTCCAAGGGCCGTTGGCCAACACGTTTTGCCCGATCCAACCAGCTTGGCGAGCCTCAACCGTCAAGATGGTCTAGCGCACATGTGAGCAACATCCTGAGACAATGACAAATTATGACGTACCCCGGCAAGCGTCAAAGCAGTCTTGTTCGTAATGGCAGCGGCGGCACCAAGGTACGCTCCCTCGCCCGTGTTCTCCAGCGCGAACGCGATGGTGGAGAATGAGACGGGATCGGTGAAAGGGCTAGTGGGAAATGTCAACGACGGAAGAGTGTAAACATTGCGGGCACATACAAGGTATAGTTGCACGGCTGCGGTGCGTCCGCGCCCAAGATATCCTGCAGCACCTGGACGTGGGTAGCCTCGTGTTCCGCGATCTGCACAAACCGCTCCCGCACTTGCGCCGGGAAGCCTGCCGCCTGGAACGCCGAGTCGTTGAACTGGCTGAGGCCGAGCTGGTAGAAGTTGCTCTCGAGGTGCTCTAAGGTGAGGGCGAACTGAAGAATCTGCGTGTCTGTGCATAATGGCGGTCAGAACAATGCGTGTGTGAGACTCGACGTATTACATACCGTTGATAGCAGTGGAATTTGTGCCATTCGTGGCGGTGCCGTTAGAGGCGAAGCCGTTGGCACCTGGTTTGTCTCCCCACCGGGCTGCGAGATTAGGGGCCGCGAGGGCAGACTGCGCACCCAGGGCAATTAGGAAAAGTGAGGAAGCAAGCATTGTGGCAGCAGGCGAGATTTTAGAGGGGAAACTACAGAGCTACTCATCCTCCTCGATCTTATATATGTTGCAGGCTCCACTGCAAGGCGGCCGAAGGTTTCCTCTACACGGCCTCGTTTGTCTCCGCGTCCGAGAAGCCCCTAGGCGTCGTCGATCTCGACATAGCAAGGTCACCCGCGCTGCTTACGCCACTGCACAGGCGTCGCTGACCGGCCGAATTGGAACCCACGTGTGCAGGCGGGTCGCCCGTATATGCCGCCAATTCTGCCGGCGCTGCAATGCATGGCTCCTCCGCTAATCGCCTGCCGTGCTGTATCGGCTCCCTGCAAGGCGTGAATTGATCAGAGCGAAAAAATGCACAAGGCTGGCGTCACGACTCACCGAGCTGCGAATAGCAATGTTGGTCATTCGGCGTCGACAATTCCGCGCCATGGCGTCAATGGGTAATTGGCGCACACACAGCATAGCCTGCGTTTGTGCGCCACTGACAAACGCCTGCTGACCTAGTGAGCATTGTATGGTGGCTTGTTTCGGTTGTACCATCAATCCTATATGCGTCTCAGCCCCAGGGATTACCTTGACATGCCGAGAAGTGCAGAATTGCAAGCGGGTTGAAACCTGAATGTGGCGATGCCTGACTCGGGATCGTCGTGCGCGCTAAAGCGATGTCGTAAACAACGTTAAAACCCCAAGAGAATAATAGCCCTTGTGTTTCGAAAATAACGGGGTAGGTACACTACGGCGTATACGTCAGGACGACGACTAAATTTGAATTCTGGCTGGCCCGAATTTGAAAGCGCCGACTGAAGCAGCCGAAGGCGGAATGCGATCGTGTAAAGCCAAGGTTTGTACGGTCGATTACCATCTCGTCCAAGGCCGCCGATGCAACTGCGTCGCAGCGACTGCGTATGGAGTTAACGTTTGAGATGGAAGGCTGACTGCGGGCGGATACTGCCCAGAAATGAGCGGAAGAATTGCGCGGTGGTAAATTTATACAGGGACCTGCACCCGCCGGTGTGCGTCACGAAACGACCCGGGAGCAAGTGGTGGGTCCAGAACGTCCCTGTCCTTCCCGCGAAGGCAGCCCTAGCAGTGCCGATTGCCAGCTTTCAAGTTGGACCGAAAGACAGCACCTCGATCAGCGTCCGAGAAGACAGGCGGCGGAGACGTGCGATCTAGGGGCTGTCCTCACCCCGCATCCGCGAGGCAGTTGCTCCGAGTTGGATCGACGAAAATCAGCCAGGCACCAGTGGCAGACCGACCCGATGTCGCGAAAGATCGTCTTTCCCGTGCTCTACTGGAAACAGCAACAGAGTAACGACCGTCGCCTTTGAGCACCTGTGTAAGTTTGGTGTAAGTTGTAAGGACGAAAAAAGCATAGATACGTGAAGCTAAAGACCCACGTCGGTCCATCGCGTTCTGTACCCATCTGAGTCGGCCATGTTTGTGCGCAGTAATAAACAACATCCCCAACGTAGTTGCTAGAGTATCAGGGCCTGCAGATAGTGCACAAGAGGCAAAGCCAAGAGACTTCAGCGTGCTCTGGAAGTGCGACTGTCCGCGGCAGCCGCGGTAAGGCCATGCGTCTGAGAAGCGTCGGTTGCAATACAGAGACCAGTTTGCGAGTCAGACGCAGTCCTCGTCCTCGCCCTTGTCTTGCCTGCATGGCAATAGAAAAACTATGTCGACGGTCAGTGAAGAGCCTCTCGGTCTCACGAAGACTCTTGAGCTCACCACAATTACACATGACTCAGAATGGGCGCGGTGGCCTGATCGCTGAAACAAGGAGCGCGAAGGTGCGTCTGCGACAAAACCCTTGGTGGATACAAGTTGCAGGTCACTTACACTCGCAGAAATTGGAAAGGCATGCACAATACAACCACCAACAAGCTCACAGGTCGCCGTGTGTATGCCAAGCTAGGCTCTTGGCCTCGCGACAGAGGTTGTTATCCGCGCGTTTTGGAGGCCTTTGCTTTAGAGTGCGGAACAAGAATTGGGTGCTTCATGGCAAATCATAGCGGTAAGCGGACGCTTTCGACGCAGGACCTCGAATGCTAACGAATAGATTTGTCGACCAAGTTGCCGTCTGAACGCCGGCGGGCGCTCAGCGGCGTTCAAGCGTGGGAATGTTCTTCCCTTCTTGGGGCGTCGGCCATGGGCAGCTGTGAATGGGAAATTGGTCTGCGATGTGGGCCTTGTTGAGTAACGTGAGGGATGGCAGAAGATCGAACGCTCGTCGTTCGAGTTCATTCCTCTCCCTCTCCGACCCATCTCCTCCCTCTCCTCGTCGTTCACATCCACCACCCCCGCCTCTGAGCAACAACCCTCGACGGCGGTCGACCCGTTCGGCCAGCTTTCCCTCTTCGCCGCAACGGACACCCTCCACCGCCACTATCCTCCTCGCACCGATGCGTCAGGCGGCTCGCGCCAGCGCACGAGCTGCCACTACGGACAAGGAGTCTACCAAGGCCCAGGAGCAAGAGTTCAAGCGCGCAAGAGGCGCGATATCTTGCGCAGAATGCCGCAGACTCAAGCTCAAGTGCGACAAGACCATCCCGTGCTCCTCGTGCAAGCGCCGCGGATGCGCCTCAATATGTCCCAACGGCAGCTTAGCCACGGGCCAAGGCACCAGGTAAGATTGCTCCTCTGCTTATGCTCAGGCCTTGCTGTTCTTCTCGCAATCAGCGGGCTTATGTCTCGCGAAGTTGAACCCGACCTCATGGGCATCAATGTATCAATGTTCTATCATCCTGCTCCGTGTTTTTGCCTCCACAGCGCCGAAGGGAACATCAGGATTGTCTGTGCTTCAACGTGCTTGCGTTGTGTAATGCGCTCATCATGCTGATCATCATTCTTATCACAGGTTCATCCTCGCGGACACCGACCGACTGCATCGAAAGATTGAAGAGATGAGCGACCGCATTCGTTCACTGGAGGATGCGCTCGCAATTCTACAGTCCAGCATCACCCGCGAGACTCACCCGCTTCTCCGTCGCGATTTACTCGACATAAAGTCTGGGCTACAGCTCCACTCGGCGCTGCACTCTCACCCCAACCCCGACACGGGCGAGCCTCAAACGCCGCAGCAGATAGACGAAGAGTCGGCGCACATTGATTCGTTCGGGACGCTCGCCGTACGCGATGATGGCGTGGCGACGTTCTACGGGCGTTCTGCAGGGTCCGAGGTAAGCGAAGAAGATCTGCCATTTTTCCAGAAGACTGACGTTTATTCGTCGTCAGAGCCTTTTACTTGTGAGTATCAATGCGCAGGTCTTGACATGGCACGGCTATCATCACAGTGTGTCGATGCGTACGGTTCGATACGATACTTAAACGCCGATGACATGCAGCCCGATATCCTTTCCTGCCCAAGTTTGATCGCCGGAGCTGCTCCGGGCGCATTTATCATGTTTCTGTTCTTGTCGTTGTCGCACTGAAACTGACTGCACGCACACAGGACGAGAGGCCCGACCCGAGGGCAGCCATCGAGTACGATGCCCTCACAGTGTCACCAGCAGCGTCGCCCATTGCTCAGCTCGCAGCAACTACATTCCCTCTCCCGCACGTCGAATTCGACGCGAATCTGAGCACGCTCGATCGCCAGATGCAGCTCGAGGAGAAACTGCCGGCGTGGGAGCGCGCGCGCGAGCTGTGTGACTTGTATCTCGAGCAAGCGCCTTGGTTCTTCGGTGCGGTCACCCGCGCGCAGCTCCTTGAAGAAGTTCTGCCACTATTCTACCCTGAAGCGGGAGCAGGCTCGAAGTCGAACGGAGGCACCCCAGGTAACGTTGGCACGGCAGGATCGGCTTCGAATTCGCCACCGCAGCCACAGACAATCTCGCCCAATTCGATCTCGCCGGCATCGTCAACAACATTGACGGTTGCGACGTCTGTCACGGCCTTCGGGCTCTCGGAAACTGCTCAACAAGCGACACCGCACGACCTCGCGCTCGTGTTTGTCGTGTTCTGCTTTGGCGCTTTGACGGATCCTGCGCTGAAGCCGGCGCCACACAACACAGAGGCGAATCAGTGGTACGAGCTCACGCGCGCCGCAGTGAACCTTCAGCCTGTGTTCGACCGTCCGCCTAGTGTGACGACAGTGCAGACGCTGAGCTTGATGGGTATATACCAGGTGTGGTCTCTGAAAAGTCTGGTTTGAGCCTGCGCTGATGGTCAACTTTTCCATCCCCAGGGTCTCGTCGCAGACGAGCACAGTATAGAGAGCACATGGGCGTACATGGGAATGAGCTGCAAGTTGGCTCAAAGTGTGAGTAACTAGCTTCTGTTATGTTGTCGTCGCTCACACCTCTCGAATAGATCGGTCTGCGTGAGTCTGAGTGGCTGCTTTTGATTCAAGGGTAACGCTAACCGGACTACCTTGCAGATCGTGACTCTGCGCGTTTCAAGCTTGCCCCAGCGGAAGTTCAGAAGCGTAGAGCATTGTTCTGGGAATTGTTCGTCACGGACTGCTGGCAGGTACGTATTGATCGACTATCCTGACATGGAATTCTGCGCGAATGTTGATGCAACGAACATTCTATAGGGTCTTGCAACAGGGCGTCTCCCGACGTTTTCGCTGCCCTACGTAGACACGGAATTGCCGGCTGATCCGGATCAGACGTTGGCTGACGACGGAACGCCACAATCAAGCTGTACGTCTCTTTGTCTCAGTCCTTCAAGCTATCATGTTCACTCATCGTGGTGTAGTCCCTGCATGGAAAGCGATGTGGGGCAAGGAATGCGTCTCTGGGGTGGTGGAGGTCACGTTGCCAGCACGCGCCCCGAAGTATTCGTTAATACTGGAGCTGGACCGCAAAATTCGCGATACTCAGCTGCCCAAATACTCGCAGGGAGAGCCACCCAAGAACGCATCTCTGAGCGAGACCATGAAACACTTCATGCCAATCAACTATCGAGAGCTCAGTGAGGAACTTTCAGGCCTCCTTTTTCGTCGAAATCTGAAGTTTTGTATAGCTTTGCTCTACGTGCACCGCTGTTTCTTCGCCCAAGCTCTTGTTGATCACCCGAATGACCCCATGCGCTCCCAATACGCACCATCGTTCCTCGCAGGCTATCGCAGCGCGTGCGCGCTTATAAGTACCGTCCGCGAGCAGTTCAATATCTTCCCAGTGCAGATTGCGCGATTTTGGGTGCTGTGGACGCACGCCTTCTCGTCGACAGTGAGTCGCTCAAAAATCCTGGACTTTGCAGCTGACGTGATATCGATGACTCCACAGGTCATGCTCGGGTCAGTGGTTACGCACGGCGGCACGACAAAGACAGCGCAGGCTGCTTTGAGCGAGCTGCGCCTGGCGTACGATCTGTTTGACAAGGCAGCCAAATATGGTGGGCGCGCTGTTAAATTCTTGGTAGGTCTCCGAAACACGAATGCTAGCATGTGTCTCATATCGTGTTTCAGCCGATCGTGCGTCGACTGCACGACAAGGCCTATCAGACGTTCAGCCAGGGCTATCAGCGACTTCGCAAGGACATTTTCACGCCACGCGATCCGAAGGGCGAGGGCTTTGATGAGCTGTCGATCTTCAGTGGTAGGACGCGCACTGTGGCCACCAAGGCTGCGAAGCAGTCACGCCCGGCAAAGGGGTCGGTCTCACAGCGGCGTATCTCGCCCAACGTTCACTCTCCCCCAGACTCTGCCTCCGGCTCGGACTCGCGTTCATCGCAGTCACCCGCTGCGTCAGGTGCCTCCGACTCCCCGAAGGGTGCTGATGATGTCATTCTCCCCAGCCTTGAGTCTTACGGGAACTCCGTACATCCAATGCTGGTCGACAGCATGCGCACGTTCGAGGACTCGCTCGACGTGCAAATTCAACAGAACGCCCATCAAGCCCTATACCAGGCGCATGTGTTACCGGAAGGATCGCAGACGGCGACAAGCGGCGAGGTCTATGGTTACGCGCCACCGGCAGAGAACCTCCAGTACCATGTCGAACAGCCACAGGAGTACGAGCAGCCCGCGCCGCCCGCGTGGGGCTACCCGCCAGCGGAGGCGTCGCAGCAGCACCCTGCACCGCCACAGACTCAACAGGACCCCTCAATGTACGACATGCAATCCCAGAGCGCTCAAGTCCAGACCTACCAGCAACACCCGCAGTACGAGCCCCCTCAGCAGCATAGCGCTGGACATTATTCGGCGCCGGTGTACGCGGCGGTGGAGGAGCCGCCTATGACACACGGGTACTCTTACCAAGAGTATCCTCCTCCGACCGAATATGCGACTGGCATGCCGGTACAGCAAGAGTACGTCATGATGCCGCCCCAGCACGCTCCTGCCCAGAGCCAACAGCATCCGCACGCGCAGCTGTGGCATGTACCGCCGCAGGAGAGCTACGTACCAGCGCCTCCGCAGCAGTACCACGCGCAGGCCCATTATGTGGAGGCGCACCCGCAGGTGGAACATCACAGCATGCAGCAGCATCGTCCGCCACCGGCGCAGGTTATGCATCATCATATGCCGCCGCCACACCCGCCCCCCCAACAGCCGTCGGTCATCCCCGTGCACACCGGTGGCTACAGTTTGCAAGAGACGTGGACCTCGTTCATGCAACACGAGTTGCCTGCTCCAATGGGTGGTCCGGGGGTGTCAAGGCCTCAGGGCCGTTCACGCTAATCGGTTGCCACTTACCAACTGATGCCCTCAAGTCCGTTGTGTGTGCTAACGACTTCCTTCTCTAATTTTCCACCCTCAACGCTTGTCGTGTAGGGCGATTTCGGTAATCACTGCTTTCAATATCTTCATGCTCGCATCACATCCGTACCCAGCTTTCCATGTGTATGTCCATCGCTGTCCTCGACTGTATGCATCATTTCTTGATATCTTACGATATGCATCTCTGTACTCGGTTATACCAGGAGCCTTTATATGTTGTGTAGATTAGCTGTTCGCAAGCAATGTTATTCAAGCCGATGTCCTCGCCGTTATCACATACGAGCAATATGTAGGGACGACTAGCGATTGAAGGTCGAGCCTTGTGATAAGTGGTTACACGGGCCCGGAGCATCCAGGACAGAACAGGGCGGGGGATTCGTCAGTCCCATATAGTGCCTTGAACTTGTCCTCGAGCACGTCCCAGTATCGTGCGAGCGGTGAGGCTATGAGCCGTCGCCGTTGAAGCGAGTCGGTTACAAAGTCGTGGACGGCCGGGGTGTCGTCCCAGTCCACGCCGTAATACTCGTATAGGTTTTGCAGCACGTCGTCTGGTGACCATTCATCGCGGACCTGCTGGAGCTCCTCGTGAACGAAGTTTCTTGCGAGCAGCACGTCGGCCATATTGCCCATGATGTTGTATGGCTCCCGCATATCGGCGCGGCGCATTATGGGCATGCCGGCGACGCGGACAAGGCTCCGGGGAAGGTGTAACGTTATGCCATACTCGCGCTCCAAGATGTCGGGGAGGCTGAGCGAAGTGAGGTCGGACGAGGACATCTTGCCAGAGAGCGACCGGCGGTATACGTACTTCACAAGTCGTGCGTCCGAGTCTGTGTCCTGCGCCTGCCTCGCTGGGTCGACGGCTAGGGCGCGTATGGCGCGGCTGCCCGGGATATACTGGTCTTCGCCTTCAACGTACCTCTCGCGATCCAATAAGCAAGAGCGGTGGAACCAACGCCGGCAGCTCGGACGCGCGCAGAAGTGCATTATATCTGCTAATAGAGGTATACTGCAAGAAAAGTGAGTGTCAACTATAGAGGCGTGCAGAAATTGACATACCCCTTGGGCGCTTCGTCCGAGTGATAACGGTGTAGTGTCTGGAGAGCGAGTCTGCTCACGTTGAACAAATTTGTGGGCAGGTACGGGTCATATGGCTGCACGCAGGCAGCCAAACATGTGCCCTCACCTGGCGCAACCTGCAGTGCCAGAGTTTCTCAGCACCCCACGACTGTTCTCGAGAACGCGATTCACCTACCTTCCACACCGGGCGCACATTCCGCTGTGATATAGACTGAATCCATGATAAGTGGAACCGAACGAAGAATCCGTCTCGAGAGATCGGTGGAATTGCAATCGAGTTCTCGTGCCACACGGGAACATCCACGACTCCTGCCAGACCGATATCAGTAGTCTGTCCTCTTGATTTGAATGAGCCCCTTACTCTTGAAGACTCTGTAGGATAAAAGGTCTTGACGAGTCGAGTACACTCGCTCCTTCGCCGACAAACGCGTCAGATCTCTGCCAGCGTTTACTTAGCCCATCAGAGGTTATGCACAGAAACAGAAAAGCTTGCCCATCAAACGCGTTCCCAAACTCGCCTTCGAGGTCCTCGTGAGAATAGTACCAATGAACGAAGACCCACGGCTTATTCATTCCTGGCCGCGACCGCACATCGCGGATTTGCGCAATCCAGGTATTGGTCGTGTCTTCCCGCGAGTATAGAACTGCGCTGCAATGTGGCGTATCAACACGAGTTGCGCGACAGCACGCAGTCCGAAACGTACCTGTCGTCTTTGCGGAATAATGTACCATTGACTCTGAACTCTTCCCGTTTTTCCATGACCTTCCACTCTGCGTCGGTTGGTTTGGGGTCGTCGGCGTCGCGTTCATCCGGGTTTTCGACGAAGATGTGTTTTTGAAGAAGTTCCTCTGCATTGCGGCGTCGTTTGCTGCGACGTCCGCCAGGCATGGTTTAGAAGAAACAGGTGAGAGATCGGCAAGGATCGTTGGTTAGATGAGAGGACCAGAGAACGTTGTGGCAAATAGACCTGGGAGGTAAATAACTGTGTTGACGGCGATCAAAGAAGTGACGTTACCTAGTTTCAGGATCAGGCGGCGACCATTCAGTGTCGCTTAGATGTATTGGGTTCGCCTTTGATCGATAAGAACGACTGCAGGCCGCCATGAGGATTTCCAGAACGCGTGGCGCCATTTGAGTGGTTTTTGAGATCTTGGGCACGCGAATTCACTCTGGACCATCTTGGTGTCCTCCAGCTTACATGGAATGCCGCGATCGTCTGAAGAAGTGTCCGTGCGTTTTTAACATCGATTGAACGGCGAGTACGGCGGCTGCAAGGTCTAATGCATTGTAGTTCAAAACGAAATTCAACATGGGCGCTCTCGGGGGCCAGCTTTACTGGCAGGCGTCTATCAATTCCGTCCGCGAATGGCAACTGTGCAAGTTCGAACGGGGATGCGAAGGTGCATCGAAGTGTGGGGGCTGAGGTAGAGGGTATATATAAAGGCCTCAAGCCTTCACCTCCTGGTTTTTTCTTTGTGCCCACCTTCACGTATCTAAGGTGTCCTGTCTTTTTCAACATCTCCTATCCCCCCCCACCCTCGCTCTCGCAACATGTTCCGCCCACAGGCACTCCTTATCTGGCTCGGCGCCGCCTCTGCTGTCCTCGCTGCACCGCACATCGCGCTGCGTGCAGAGACCAAGGTCACCGGTGAGTCCCGATGAAGACATGCACCGGCGCTGGAACACTCACGTCGCTCACCAGACACGGAGGTCTTGCAGTTCGCTCTCACCCTCGAGCTGCTCGAGAACGCCTTCTACGAGGAAGGTCTCAACAAGCTCAACGAGCAGGCGTTTGCCGACGCCGGATACCCTCCCTGGGTCCGTGCGCGCTTCGTCCAGATCAAGGAACACGAAAGGACACACGTAGACTTCCTCACCGCTGCTCTTGGGGACAAAGCCCCGAAGGCGTGTGCCTACAACTTGTAAGTACGATGCTTCACACAGTATATAACTTTACCAATTCCGCATAGCCCGTTCGACGACCCGAAGTCCTTCTCGGCACTCTCCATGGCACTTGAGACCGTCGGCGCGTCGGCGTACATCGGCGCCGCCCACCTCATCTCTGACAAGACCACGCTGACGGAGGCTGCAGTGAGTAACAGTCGCATATATTAAGAACAATGTTAAAGGCTCACACCTGCATACAGTCCATTCTGGCCGTTGAGTCCCGTCAGGCAGCCTGGGTTTCTTCCGCTGTCCTCAAGGGATCCGCCTGGGATGGCGCCTACGAGACACCCTTGAGCATCGACGGAGTCTTCTCCCTGGCATGTACGTTGGAAATCAGCTCATGGCGGTTTGCTCGATAATGACCGTGCCAACTAGCTCAATTCATCATCAAGTGTCCTGAGAGCAACCCCAAGTTGCCCGTGACGGTACTCCCCAAGCTCACGATCGAGCCTGCGTCACCGCACCCGAACGACACGGTTCAGTTCAACTTCAAGCGCAAGGAGCTCAACGTTGGCGATGCGCAGCTGTTCGTCGCGTTCTTCGACGGCATCGCCGTCCAGTACTCCGATATCAGCGCGGACATGAAGGCCGTTGTCCCCGCGGACCTCCAGGGGACCGTGTACGCCGCGATCGTCAAGACCAAGGACAACGTCCCGACAGAGCAGGAAATCCTTACGGGCCTTGTCATGTTCGAGATTGGCTTCCCGTCCTACGTCGGCAACCCTTGAGCTTGAGGTCCGTACTTGAGGAGGCGGGAGAGACCTACTTGGAGGGACATTATCATGTCACTTATGCCCTATGACGATTATGCACCTATGGGAAACATGCCGATATGCACATGCTCCGTCCACACGATATATTGGGCGTGAGAATTCGATTCGGGGTTAGTGAAACTCTCGATGGTAAGCTTTTACAGGCCTCTACGCCGCCCGAACGGAACGACAACATACCCGGCGATACCTGTGAGACGTTGAGGGAGTCGTTAGGATACAGATTCTGAGCTGAGTACTGAGTGCGGTGAAGGGTCAAGCTCAGGAACGAAAGCATGAGCTCTCGAGCGCTCCGGAACGGCCTTTATTTGGACGTGTTAGAACTGAAAGGGTCGATGTTGCCGGATTCGCGGGTCAGACGACTTTTTATTTCTCACCAGTACCTGATATATACTCGATATGTCCACTTTTTGCCTTTTCTCTGCTCTCTACCACCCACAGAACTGCAGGTATGCCGTGCCTTAGCCAAGTTCTCGCTCTGATAGGCGGCATCGTCGTCCTGAAAAGCCTCGTCGCTTTCGCGTCTTTCGTCGCTTTCCATCTGCAGTCGCCATGTCTGCACAAGTTCATACACGGTCGCGCTCCCTATGCTCTCATCACCGGTGCCACGGACGGCATAGGCAAGGCTACAGCGAAGGAGCTGTATATCCGCGGCTTTAACATCATTCTTCACGGTCGCAACCCGGAGAAACTGGCTAAGGTCCAAGCAGACCTTAAGCAGCTCGGTTCGAGGGACGTTAAGATATGGGTCGCGGATGCGTCTAGCGGAGATGTGGATTTCGCGAAGGCTGTTGAGCAGTGGAAGGACATCGATATCACGCTGGTTATGCACAACGTTGGCGGCGAGCCGCCACGGCCCGAGAGGTGCGTCCAATGCTTTGAGGGTACATTCGTGCTGTCGCTCAAATTTGCGGCGCATACAGGTACGATCAAGTCCCTGGCGAGACGCTTATGTCCGACATCCGCAAGAACATCCTCTTCGCTTTCTTCCTCACCCACGCCATTCTGCCCAAGCTGCGCGCCGCAGGCGGGCCTGCTCAGCTGGTGTTCGTCGGCTCGTACGCGGGCGAGAGCACCCTCCCGCGCCTCACGCCCTACGGCGCGTGTAAGGCGTTCCTCAAGCAGCTGAGCGGCGCGCTCGGCCAGGACGAGTACTACTGGGTCGCGACGAACGTGACGACTATGTACGTGATCGTGGGCAGTGTCAGGTCCGCCGGACACCCCATGCCAGAGACGCGGTTCACGCCGTCGGCGACGACGTACGCAAAGGCCCTCGTGGACAGGATCGGGTGTGGGAAACGCATCGTTGTGCCGTACCTCCCGCACGCCCTGCAGTTTTGGGCGGTCGATCTGATGCCTCGTGTAGTATCGGAGAAAATAACTACACAGGCGATGGAAGAGGAGCTTCGCATGTTCAAGAAGCTGTAAATTGTCGATGCAAAAAAGTGATGTTGGGATGGTGAAGCGTACGTGACCGTCAAAACATCGCTGGTACTAGTCGCTTACCTTTATCTTCTGTGATAACAGATGCTCAAGACAGTCTATATGGATACCCAGTCATAGGAAAAGATCTTCGAATGCGGTCTTTGATTCCTCGTGCATCTTGATTCCCTAATGTACACATAACAGCGCGCTTTGATGATATACACATGAACTCAAGCGTAACGTTTTTCCTTGTGACCAGGCAGAATCTCGGCATTCTCGTGCTTAGGGTCGCCACGCACGTAGTTACTGGTGCGCTGCCACTTCTGCTTCGCGAAGGTCCATTCTGAGTGGGTTTTGGTCAGAGACATTCAATTCAGTGGAAGGGCAACGACTGACCTTCCATGGTCGGTACAGGATTCCCTCCTTTCTCGAAGGTATTCTGGGTGTAGCCCTCGCGCTCAAGGACCGGCGAACCCTTCACGGTGGCCAGCCGAACATCGTTATTAGGCCTCGAGAAGTACAGCAAACCAAGTCGGTCCACGTGCTCCTGATCTTTCGGAGGAGAGGTGACACTGGAACATTGTCAGCGCGCCCACGATCTTTAAGGAGTCCAAATTAAATGTGCTCACCGGTGAATGGTACTCTTCACGTAACCGCCAGTCAAAAATGACAGCGCGTCACATGCATTCACGGTGAGTGTCGCGTCCAAGGGCTTCACGTACTTCCATTCACCTGTCGTGTGGCTCTGAATCTGCAGAGCTGCCACCGGCTGACGGAACAGCAGCGTCCAGGAACCAAGGTCTGTCGCCAACTCGTATCCAAGCATAACTCATCAGAGACGCAGCGACGCACCTGTATGGCCGTTAACCCACAACTTGCCGATCTTCAAGTTCTCCTCTGGTGTGAACTTGCTGTACTTCATGTAACGCAGATGATCCTGCGACAATATGGTCAGCCGGGCAGCCCATGCACGTAGTAAAATCAGACGACGCGCCTCGCTCTTTTGCTCGTACTTGTGCAGATTCGTGAAGTAGTCCTCTGGAAGTTCGAGCGCTATCGCCAATAGCACGTGCAGCGGATCGAGCACTTCGCTGTGCAACGACTATCCAGCTGGTAAGTGCATGCTGCCTGAGGAGCTCGTAGAATGCGCTCACCTTCGAGAATTCCTCAATCTCAGGCAAATTCTCTCGCACAACATCAGGGTGATCATGCTTAAAGAACCCATCGAACTCTGAGTAATGTAAGCATGTTGATCCACTCGCTCGCATCGTTCTACTTACTAGGGATATTGTAGATCTCGACACGATCTCTCAACCCGGTGGCGGCGTCCAAGCTGTCCGAGTACAATGAACGTCGCAGACCATGCACAATCCCAGCAGTACGCACACGTAGCGTCCAGCAGGGACGTAACCGTTGAATCTTCCCTCCGCTAGATCCTAGTCAGAGATGGCTCAAGAACTGGGTAGGCATGTAACGTACCAAGACCCTCGGGAACATACTTCAACTTCTCCTCAAGAGGCAGATCGTAGAAACGCTTGCCGATGGCGAACTGACGGTTGACCCGCTCCTGTGAGATATTGAAATTCTTGACATAAAAGAACCCGTCCTCGCGAACACCCTTCACAAGGGTTTTGGCGAGTTGCTTCCGTCCCTCTGGGGTTCCATACAGACTCAGATCGATCGTGATGAGGTCTGCATAGTCGAGGGGTTCCTAACATTAGCGGTTTAGGTCATGTCGTCTCGCGGGAGCTAGGCGGTTTGTGACAAACTTTGGTCTCAGGGACGAAATTATAGGAGCCAAGCTCAGGAACTGGGACTGGCATGTCGGATTGCGAGGATCTGCGGTTGTAGGGACGCGTTCGGGTTCAAGAATGGTCGCACGCAGGTCCCCATCTCCCCCGGTCTTTTCTACTCGCTCCCTACCCTCCTGTGGGCCTTGGTAATGCAGCTATCAGCTTGCCCAAGGGCGTTTGGCGCATACGCGCCCGTGACCTCATCCGCGTCGTCTATGGTGTTATTCCCTCCAGCATTCTCAGGAGCCACTAGTGGCAGCCGCATATCGCTCAGGCAGACGACTTGATAAGAGCACGTAGCTTGGACGCTGATAGATGTACGCGGTAGCCGTCTGACGTGCTCTCGCGAGATTTTACCTTCGACGTGCGCGGAAGACCTGTCACTTGATCTTGAACGCCTGAACTGCGGCAGCGGGGACCGCCAATCCGTGCCAAAGTTAGCCGTATTTCGATATGATCTGCAAACATACTCAATACTGTCTGCGTCGGTGTAAGTGCTCGACTCGCCCGAGAATAGGTGCTCTGACCAACGAATGTTGTTTTTTACCGATCTTCTCGAGCCTCGTCACAGCCAGCCCCGCCTATACCATAGCCGGCGGTCTCGGGGTGGCAATATGGCCCAAGCGACCACGATAACGCCTCACTACTATCTACGCCGGTGAAAAAAAAAAGTAGAGCTTGGCCAATTCGCGCCGACGTAGATCGCTGTCAGGGTGTAAAAGAGCGCAGACGCCATTACTCCGAGTCATCATCGACAAAGATTCGAGACGTTGACGAGCGCATTTATGTAGGCAGTCGAGGAAGTGCAAAAATACAACCTGCCCCTCCTCTCCAGCATCTCCTGTAAGCGGTACTGGTCTTCCGCTCGACACATTCAAAGCTGAAAAGCCTTCGTATTTGCAGAAGGCATAGCGCCTCTAAAGATGTCACGAACGGACCTCCCCTCGGAGTTACTGCATGAGATTGTGACTTATGTAGTGGCGGACTTCGTCAACGACGCAATTGCAGGCCACTTTGCCTTACAGCCGTTACCCTTGCCCTCTCCCTATGAGCCTTACCCCGATGAAGAGGGTTGGAGTTCCAAGATCGTGGAGGTATTGGCCAAAGATCCTATCAACACCGTTCCAAATCCTGTAACGCCTCTATTCTCGGTCTCGTTCTGCGTCCGAGAGGTGGTCCTCAAAGTTTTGTCCACGGTATTAGGCATCCCACTAGCCGAACATGCCATCACTAGGTAAGTCGTCTCGTGGACTCTCGAGGGCACCGTGCTCACCAGTTTTACAGTCTTTCCGTAAAGCCATGGACAGTGCTGCAACCTGTCCGGCTGTGCTTCTCGAACCCGCACGTCATAACCGAATCTGAGCGCCAACTGGGCCTCGAATATGCGTCGCGCTCGCCGTTCCTCCACACGTACGCCGCAATCGGCCAGACACGTGCGTTGGGCAAGGTGCTCTGGTATCGCCAACAGCAGCTGCTCTGCCAGCGATCCGCCAGTGACTGGCGTGCGCGCTGTGCAGCGTTAGCTCGTGAGCTGCATAACCTACACCAAGCGGCAGTGGAGATCGTGGAGATGCCGTCCAACATCCCGGACAACGTGCTCAGAGACATCTTGGTGGCGCATGTCCAAAATGATGTCGTGAATATCAGTGCATGTGAGTGATATTGACACTATGTGAGGATATCAATGGACTTATTGCTCCGCAGTCATGGTTTACAAGGTCACAATGTCGATGGTCAAGTTCGCCCAGGAGATGCTTGAAGCGCTAGATCGGCAGCGAGCCAGTGTAGGGACGCCTTCTGTACACGAGATGGACAAGGTGACGGATGATCCACTTGCGCATCATCTGCTGCTGACCCATGTTGTTTTTTCTATAGCTTCTGTTGCAGGCGCTGAGGGATGTAGAGAGCCTGGAAAAAGCGGCCGCGGAGTTACCACCTTATATTCAACCGGAAGTATTACCAGCAGCACTAAACCGCGAAGACGTGAGCTTTTTGCGACACTAGTACACAACCCTAAGACTGACCGTGTTTCTTTAGTTGACGTCCGCGTACAGCATAGTAGATGCAATCCGCAAGTACGAACCCCACCCATCCAACGCCGATGGGTTCAAGCACTGTCAACATATCGCATCAACATATATAGAGAAGATGAGGCCACACTTGTGAGAGGAAACCTCTTCATTGTCGCAGAATTCAGGCACCATAAAGCTTGCCTAAAAGAATAGAGAACGGAAATGTTAGATGAGGTTGGCATAGACACAGTAGACCCACACGCCGACATCGGAACAGAATACTTAGATGCAAATTATACTCCAAACACACTTCCTCAGCCCGCGATATCTTGTGCCGAAGAGGAGGAAGTCCTCAGTCATCTCGGGGAAATGCGTAATGTCGCCCGTCGCCGTCTCCCGCGCGCCTTCCAGCGAGCGGAGTCCCGCGAAGTCGGATCCGCACGCAATACTGTAGTTTTCAGATCAAACCGGATGGTCACGCGTCACAGCCCCATTTTCATCCGGATTTTGGAGAACGTCCCCAAAATGGGATTTACATGCCGTCCCGATC